>SNVD02006971.1:0-26635 GCA_013180625.2 Boswellia sacra | reverse complement strand
TTTTCAATTACGTTAATGTGTATGGTATCATCAATGTGATACGGACTTGAACCAGATCTGTCACAGAGAGTTCTTCCCTTTTTTCTAATGTTTTGAAACCCACCTGCAGAATCTGATGCCATAATGTGTCAATGCAACCAGTCCATCGTGGTGAGGTATGTGCCAGGCGGGGTGATAACAACAGCTTAAAATTATTTGTATCGGTTGCAGCTTCCATTTCCTCATTCTTATCGGATATTACAGATTTCATTTCCTTGTCATCATCTGTACCTGTTACAGCTTCCCCTTCCTCATCTGTTACAATTTCCTTCTTATCACCTCTTCCAATTTCCGTTTCCTTATCATCATCTGTATCTGTTGAAGTTTCCTCTATTTTATCATCATCTCGGCTACTAGCAGCAATTTCTTTTCTCCTTTCTCTTTTTGAGGTGGACGTCGAAAGTGATGGATGCTCCAAACAAGCATTCAATGCCATTTGTAATTTACTTACAACCTTGGTCATGGATGGCCTATCTCTAACTGAAACAGTGACACAATCAAAAGCCAAGTAGGCCACAGATGCCAATGCTTCAAGTTCGTCTGAGGTTGGTGGTGGCACTTTAGGATCCAAAACTCCATGAATTTTATCTTCAGCTAAGTAAGGAACAACAAATTCAACCAGACTTGATGACCTTCCATACTTATCGTCCAATAGGTCAGATGGCTTGCGCCCAGATAATAGCTCTAATAAAACTATTCCAAAGCTGTATACATCACTCTCTGTTGTCAGCCTGCCACCCATCGAGTACTCCGGATCAATGTAACCAACTGTGCCGGCTACAGTAGTTGAAACATGTGACCAATCATCACCAGGAACCGGAACAGATAATTTAAAATCAGAAACTTTGGCAGTCCATGTGTCATCCAGCAATATGTTTGATGGCTTTATATCACGGTGTATTATATGTGGCACAGCATACTTATGTAGGTACTCGATCCCCCTTGCTACATGTAATGCAACCTTAATCCTTTCAGGCCAGGAGTTTAGTGGAGAGCTTTCCAGCGTGTGAAGATGGTCATAAAGCGTACCGTTGACCATGTATTCATAAACCAATACAAAATCATTGCGACCTTCACAAAACCCTAATAACCTTACAATATTTTTGTGAAGAACACGTGACAAAGATTCAAGTTCGTTGAGGAAAGTTTGGCGCCTATTGATGTCAACTCCTGCTGAAGTGTTTGATACTTTAACTCGCTTGATAGCACATTGGCGCCCATCATATAATGTGCCACGGTACATCCTGCCAAAGCCTCCTCTACCAATCATCTGATCCTCAGCGAAATTCTTTGTGGCTTTGCATAGAACCTTTAAAGAAAATTCCTCCAAGAGACGTACATCTCCCATGTTAACAAATTGGCTAATCCATTTTTTGTCCTTCGCACGCTTACCAGCCTTCTTCTTGCTATCATTCTTAGCATCACTCTTTTGCTGAACAACAAAACAAGCAAAAGCTAATGATTATTAAATCTAGAGAGAATAATTTCGACACTGAAGAACCAAACTGAGAAGATACTAACAACAAGTACATCATTCCTTGAATATAGAGGTATTCACTTAATCTTTTTTTTTTTTTTCTGGGTGTCTGATTACTTGTATAGAAGGCACAGGTTGACACAAATCTCAAGGGCCAAAAGGGGATTATATATATTTTTTTTAATAGGAGGGGATATTTTAACACAATTTATTGACACAATTTTCTATCTATTGATCTCACAAAATCCAATGGTTAAGATTGAAAGTCAACAATGAGCATTTAATGCAGCAACTCGTCAATCATCTCGACCATTAAATTTTGTAGATCAATGACTAGAAAATTATGCCCAGATTTGTGTCAAAATATCCCCTCCTTTTTTTATTACATTAATCTGAATGCGATTTGATGGGTATGGCATGTTTCTAAATTTATCCATGCATGGTGATGATAATATGATAGTTTCGTAGGTTTTTAACTTTCATGGGTTTATGTATCTGTTAACATGTGTCGGCTAATACTGATAATAACTGTTGACTGATGGCTCTATAGTCTCCCGGCTCTTGTCCAGGCTTGGGTCATCAAGATATGGACTTGGACTAGAACTGTCCTAGAGTGAGTTTCCTTTTTGTGTAATGTTTTGAAACCCACCTGCAGTGGCTGACGCCACAATGTGTCAATGCAACCGGCTGGTGGTGGGGAGGTATGCCCCAAGAGGTGTGACAGCGGCAGCAAGGGTGATAACCGCTTATCATCCGTATCTGTTCCAGCTTCCGGTTCCTTGATCTTTGTTTCCTTATCATCATCTGTATTTGTCACAGCTTCCTCATCCTTCTTATCAACTGTTGCAATTTCAGTTTCCTTATCATTATCTGTCTCTGTCTCATAATCAATTACATCTTGAATCTCACTTCCTGTATTCCCAATCCCTTGATGATATAACAAATGAACCCCACAACTTTTCACCTCACAACAATCTGTATGTTTAGCATTTGAATCTTCAACATAAAATTTGACACTCACTTCATCGGCATTGCATTGACAATCATCAATATCAAAGGAACACATATGAAGATCATATCCCAGGAAGATGTGATCTAGGTCAACATTGTCAGGTAGAATACCATAGTACAGTACCACCTTAACATCTCTGTCCCAGATCTTGTAGTCACAGCCAACTACCAAACCCTGGCCATCATCATGATAGTTTCGGAGCTCTACAATAGCACTCAAAGCAAAACTAACTAATTTAGTATTGGATCCACCTGATCCCAGCTTGAAATTAATACAAGAACCCTTGCTTTTGTAGCTAAACCACTCTGGAATTTCAGTTCCAGGTAAACAAATATAAGCACTAGGTCTTGGACAAAATTCCTGTAACAAAAATAATTAAAGAACAAAAAAAAGAAAAATCATTTGTAACATTGTCAAACTTCCAAAACAGACTTTCTTCAAAAGAAATTTTATCGTCCAGAATGAGTGAGGGAAACCTTACCATCATTCTCTCCTGAATTTTCTGTAGAAATTCTTTCAAAACTGTTATCATTGTTTTTTGATCTAGTTTGACACAATTGATGAAGTTAGCTCTGGCATTTGTTGAAATAACAAGACCCGATAATGCTTCCAATGATGTGCAACCATGTGCAGCTATATATTGTAGTTGCCGTGGAAACTCTGGTAAGGATCGAAGTTTCTTGCAATATCCCAAGTCAAAATAAATTAACTTTGAAAGGTCTATGATGCTTGATGGAATACTTTCAAAATTATTTCTGCCCAGAAGTAAACTTTCTAGTGATGACAAATGACCGAGACTGCTGGGTAACTCCACGATACGACAGTCGGTCAAATTTAGTTCCATCAAAAAGCACAAGTGTACAATGGACGACAGTACTTCTATAGCAACTCTCTCTGCTTTAAGCACCTTCAGAGCTTCTAAATTTGCTAAGTTGTAAGCCAATCCATCAAGATTTGAACACCCTGAAAGATTAAGACACTCAAGAGATTTTAACTTACTGATACTGCTAGGGAGACTCCTAAGCCTTGAACAGTTGTTAAGATCCAATGTAACTAGTCTGGACAGATTCTTTATTGGCAATTCTTCTATTGCAGTCTCATCCAAAAGTAACTCTTCTACATTACGTGAGATCACCGGCAGACTATGAAGGCTTCTGCAGTTGCTTAGATTCAGGATAGCAAGACTATTAAGATACTGAATAGATGAACAAATCCCAGACAAACTTACACAGCCTTCTAAAATCAAGCTCTCCAGATTCGGGGCATGTGAGAGATCTGGGATTTTGTGTAGATGCTTGGAGTGACTCAAGTTGATACGTTCTAAATGAAAAAGATCCTATAACAAGAATAGAAATGGCAAACACGAATGACCACTTTTTATAGTTATAATATACAACGGAAGATTGTCAAATAATTATCAAAATATACCTGTACACCTATCCAGAGTTGTTCAACATTGCTATGCGGCATGTCAATAGCAACAAGGTTCCCTAGATAACAATTTGACGGCAATGATTTCAGTGGCCATCCATGCCAACAAAGGTACCTCAGCCCATTAAAATCCAGTTCAAGACCTTGGGAAGAATCGTGCATAAAGTTAATAGTATTCTCTTCACGAATTGAGTTGAATACTTTCAAGAATCGCAAGTTACGCATCTCTGCAAAAGCATGAGGACTTAAATGTATATCCAAATTTTGAGACATGTCCAAGCATATGCCTTGAATTGCTTCACTCCCCTAACAATCAAGCAAAGATGATAAGTTAGCATAAAATAGAAAAAAGCCATTAGTTAACAACTTAGTAGTCAAGGTCTCACATATATATGAACTTAACTGCACAGCAAAAATGATACTCACCAAGCTAATATTTTACTAGATCAAACATATAAAATTTGAAAATGGAGAATTAGTGCACTTGACTCTTACCATATTATATTTCAATACATGAAGGATTTCATCAGGATGCCATAAACGACTGCGTCTACCAATATCTTCCGAGGATTCTTTATTAACAATCTCCCATCCCATTTTTTGATGCAAACCATGCATTGTTATCTTGTTCTTTGATAAAGTTATAAAGCACTTATCAATGAGGACACTTATTCCAATTTCAGCAAAGAAGCCACTAACATCAAGGAATTTTATTACAAAATCTTTGTCCTCCTGTTTAAGGAAACATGCAATATCTAAAAATATATTCTTCTCATCGTCATCTAGTCCATCATAACATACTTTTAGCACCTCTTGGATATCACTATGAGGACCACTTTCTAGTTTATCTATTGCACTTTCCCAAACCTTTTTTATTCGGCCACGTAAAAAGGAACCCAACACTTTAAGAGCCAATGGGACACCTTTAGCAAATTTTACTATCTTATTTGACAACTCATTATAAACCAAAAGGGGACGATTTTGTTCAAAGGCATACCAGCTGAAAAGTTGAAGAGCTTCATGATGAGATAATGCCTCAATCCTATACATGTTATCATCATCTACCCCACAATCTTTAAGCACATGCATATCTCTTGTAATTATTATAACTCGACTTCCTAAGCCTAAGTAATTAAGATCTCCAATTAAAAATTTTATTTGTTCTGAAGATGTCACGTCATCAAAAACAATTAGAACCCTTTTACTTCCAAGCCTTTGTTTCATGAAGGCAAATCCCATACTACAATGTTGATCCCTTAATATTGTAGAAAGGATTTCTTGTCGCAACCGAGTTAGTCCATCAAGATTCTCCCCAACATTTAGGGCAAAGTAGGAATTCTCAAACTGACACTTGATTTCGTTGAATACAGCCATGGCAATAGTTGTCTTCCCTGTACCATCCATTCCCCAAATCCCTATGCTGCAGACATTTTTTGACCCAATGCATAGCATAGATTCAATTTTCTCAACACTTGACCGTACTCCAACTAAGTCCTTATTATCACTTGGATACATATCATTCAATTTCTTCAAAATATGTTTGACAATTTCTTCTACAAGTGTAGCTTCGCACCTAACAAATAAGATAACAAACAAAAGCATATAACTAAATCAAAAAGAGAGAAATCATTATTTTAATTCCCAGAGATTCTAATGAAGACATAATTATTAATAGTTAATCAGAGAAATTGGCCACTTCTTTTTTCTTTTTTAAGTAAACAAAAAAAAAAAAAGAAACTTTCATTAGGAAAGAGAACAAGAGGTACAAAAGTGAAGAAAAGCTGTGCGCATAAGATCCAATTAATTGATCATAAAATGTCAAAATAGTATAGGCTGAACAACTCAAGAAGAGAACCCATAAACAATGAAATCTAGAGCCAACTGCCAAAGTTAACTTATAACTTCTTCCCAGTTTTAAGTTTATTAAGAAAAAATAAGCATCCTGCAAAGCTTTTAAGTTTGAAGCCCAAAGAGAAACAGGTCACTTCATCTTTAAAAGTGAAAAATTTCTCCCAATTAAATGTCTCTTCAGTGTTATTAAATAAATTAGAAAAACTGATTCACATAATTTTCTAGTGAAAGGATTGTGATGTAAAAAATGTTCTTGCTGAAAAAACCAATTGCATTAAAATTTGATTGATTGGTCTTCAAGTCTGCATATTCATTCCAAAATAATAATTAATTTGAAGTATCATATCTTGATATGCTGAACTCAGTAACAAAACTTATGCTTAAAAAATGAGATCTAATACATTTCAATATTCAAGCTCAAAAGAAATGAAAACGTAGATTCATGGAAAAAATTGAAGTAATGACTAACTAGGCCTGGCAAATCTCTATACATCTAATTAGTACAATACAAACTCCCTCGATAAATATAGTTATCAGCTAACTTTATTCCATCATGTAATTAACGAGTTAAAAGTTAAAACAACATTCACAACAGACCATGCCTGGGTCAACATTTGCAAACCCAATTCACCCATTTAACCCATTTATATTAAAGGTATTTTAATAAACTAAATATAGACTACATAAATTTAAAACAAAATTGATAGTAATAATTAAAACTTTGTTGACTAACTTATTATTACTAACCAGAAATTCTTCCTTGGTTCTTATTTCACCTGAAAATTCATCGGTTTTAAAAAGTTTATTTTATCTTAGTTTTAAAACTGATGATTCTTTAAAAAATGTGTTGAGATTTCAATGACCTCTTCTCTATATAACTCTTTTACATCTATAATTCTTTATTATTACTTGGGTAAGAATTTTTATGCCAAAGAAAGAAGAAAGTAACGCTTCTTATCATGCTCAGTCAGTAATGTTATCAATATGAGACATGCTTAACTAATTATCAGATATTAGTTTTAGCTATATTTTATTGTTTAATTAACAAAAAAAAAATAATAAGCATAACAATATTAATAACTAATATTGTAATAAACAGGTCAAATGGTTGGATTTAGATCATCCAATAAAATAATCATTGGTCGAGTTTAGATAAAAAGTTTGACATGAGAAAATTGAGATTCATAATACAATTAAATGTATATATGTGGTAAAAATGAAGGAAAAAAATAAAGTAAATAAAGGTACTATAAAACAGGAGTTTTGTGCAAATTGATACAAAGTCAACAGTTACCTATTGTCATTTGATGAATCAAAACCAAATAGATTGGCAGCTTCCCTCAAAGCAGCCCTCCATCTGTGAAGCATCTTTGGATTCTGGTTAAAATCTTTTGCAAGCTCAGCAAAACTCCCAGTCTGATCCCTTACTTCCAAAAGATCTACATGATAGTAAACTGGTATCACAACCTGGCCATACTTTTTTTTGCACTTAAGGATTTTTACAAGCTCATCAAGGCACCATTTGGAGGTGGCGTATTTTTTGGAGAAAATGATAACTGAGATCATTGATTCTTCAATTGCATTCAAAACTAATGACGAAAATTCATCTCCTCTGATAAATTCATCATCATCAATGAAGGTTTCAATCTTTGCACGAGACAAAGCTGCATGGAGGTGGCTGGTAAAGTTGTTTTGGGTGTCTTCACCTCTAAAACTAAGGAAAACATCATACTTGATCACTTGATGACAACTGAAAGAAGAATATAAGAAGCCATTACATTCCACCAATGAGAGATTCTTCATCGCAAAAGAAACATTGTCACACAATCTTAACATTTACAGACAAAACCTAGGGAAAGCTATAAGACAAAAAAAAAAAGGCCTCACTGTCTCCCGCCAGTTTTTAGTTAATTTCACCTCTTTCTCTATCTGAGTAGTCTTTATCATTGAAACTATAAAAGAATCTCAACAAATTTATAAAATAAATATTAATGAATTCGAGTACATTATGTTAACTAAATTATTATTTTTTTTAGATCCAGGGGTTGTTTAATGACTATATAAGCCATATAGGATAGTTATGTAAAAGCATTACTGTCAGGCTCTTAGCAACACTTTTGAAATTATTACATTAATAAAATAAAAAAAGACCATAATTTTCTTAACTTTCTTAACAATTTTTACCAACTTTCAAGGAAGATTTATGCTAATTTCAAATCTACTTTCACTTTCTAGAGATTTACCAGATTAGAGTGGTATTGTTAAGTAATACAGTGCTAGAATTTAAATCATAACATGTAACCTAGAATGTGAAACTTACAAATTTATAAATCATAATAGTAAGATTTCATAATGTATGTTGATCTTTATACATGACTCAAACTCTGAAAATAGTACTTCGATATCCAAGTGTTTTCAAATAAAACTTTCTGTTTAGATCTAAAACAGGCTGTTGAATCAGTTTGGAGCCATTATCAATTATCAATGTCATCTAGATATATAAACAAGCAGATAAATATATAAAGTTACCCTTTCAGAGTAGAAAAATATACAAACTTTTATCAGCAGCAAAGTTAAGGAACCCTTAGCAGCAAAGCATGGATAAGTTTGTTAAACCAAACACTAGCAGCCTATTTCAAACCATATAAAGGCTTTTTGATCACCATTTAAGAAAGCATTACTAATGTCCACTTATTGGGTTCCAAACCTTCTGAAACTACAAGTGTTAGGACGATTGTAATAGTAGACGACTTAACTATTGCATTGAGAGTTCCAAATTAATCCTGGCCAGTAGTTTGTTGAAATCCTTTAACAACCCATCTGAACTTTAAAAAGAATCATTTCATAGAACCTTTAATTTTAAATGCCCATTTTATTGTAAAAAATATGCATAAAAACATTGTAAGGTACTTGCTAGCATCACGGCCTTCAATAATAAATCCTTTTAAACATAAACATGCTTTAGAACCTAGGAAACTCCTATATAGTCTGAATATTGATCAACGTGTAGATAAATCAAGCAATGAAATTTCAGAGCCAGATCAATTTCAAAGCCTAGTCAAATATGCCAGGTTAGGCTAAGTTCAAAACCAAGAACATTTCCTGAATCTATGAAAGCAAAAAGAAAATCAGACTTAGCGCACATAAAGTTTAATACACAAAATTCAATAGTACTATATTTACAACCTCTAATACAAACTGATACAGCACAAAAATAGTGAACAAGTGAAAATTAAGATAATTTATCGACTTAACAAAGATTACATGGTGATCAGTCGTTGTGCCCATCATTTGTACAAAAAGTTTAAGAGAACAATATTAATAAAATTTAATATCTTATCAATTATATATCTACAGAGATTTCTTAAACGTTAAAAATTTAATTTGCTTTCCATGATTTTCCCATAAGAATCCCAGGTTGAAGGTTTGCGGTTTTGTTCTCTACAATCAATAAAAGGCCTTCAAAATGAGAAAATAAATGAGATAGCATACATTAAAAGAAACTGTAATTATAGATACCAATGAGCTATTATAGTTGTTAATGGCGATCCTGTAAGAACGTGATGGTCAAAATTTCTTTTCTTACCTATTTATCATCCTTGAAATGCAAGATTCTTCATGAAATTGCTGGTTAAGTTTTTGCCACCATTTGAAAAAGGTGGAATCCTCGAAGAATACATCAGGACCTAGCTCCCCACAAGAAACCCATGCTTCTACATTCTTTAATAGAAGTGAAATCCTTCCTTTGACATCATCAGACAGCCCTTCCTTACTAGTTCTAAGACAGAGATCGAGCTCCTCTACCTCTGCCCAAAAAAGGGATTGGAAATTGGAACCTGTCTCCATCCTTCCAGCATATTCAAGCCATTTTTGGGTGAATCTGTATCGTTTAGGCCTGCCTTTTATCATGTAGGATCCTGCATCTGCATTTTTCAGATGTCGATAGTAGTTAGCTATGTCTAGAGGCTCTACAATGTGAATATACCTAGTTCCAATATCTATCCACTCGCTAATGCCTCCAAACCCATCAGGGAGTTCATATTTTTCTATCATTTCCGTAAGCTCGTCAAATGTATCAGCCAGTTCAAGCCTTTTCATATTTGCATCAAAATCATCACGGGATGTTAAAATCTTGAAGGCGTCGTAGTAGCTCACTTTGCGATACACACATCTAAATTTATAATTTTCTAGCCAATCTATTCTTGTTTTAGTAGTCATCTTCTTAGCGTCAAGCTCTTCCTGGTTTCTCAATTTTTGTTTCTCAATCTCTCTGGCAGCACGAAGGCACAACCTGGCTCTTGTGCTCTGGAAATATGAATTATGAAGATTGACGGTGTCAGCACAAAATAAATAGCATAAAATAAAGTCATTAATTATTCAGAAATTGCAATGATAAACTGAATTTCTGATACAGAAATTTTGAGAATGACTAATTTGGGCAATAACTTGAAAATACGTACCAGACCAAGGTTATTCAAGAACATGTCAATTGTTCCACTGGTAACATCATTACCGTCAGAAGACAATGGAAGCACTTCCAAAGACTCTAAATGAATCACTTCTTTTTTCTCTAAGCTCTGCATTTCCCTTTGATAAATCTGATGGTCTTTTATGCTTCTCATAGAAATCTCCGCAACTTCTTGGGCAGAACACAACTGAGAGGAGTAGAACAATATCTGCAGAACAGCATCTGGGTTTTCCACTACTAACAGTTCCCCATTTCCTGTGCAGAAGACATAGGTTCCAAACGGTCGAAAGGGGCTTAATCCAATAAATGTTGATAAAGTTTCTGACAAATTGTATGTGTTTCCCATCAGATGACAGGCAGCATGGCTTGCTAGAGATGAAACACTCCTCATCACAGTCTCATAGAGAGTTGAAGCTTCCCTGGAAGGTTCTTGCTTAAGAAGTGTGAATCTAGGCTTCAAGAAATGCAGGATAGAACCTAGTTCTTGCTTGATGGAAGATAGAGGCACAAGCAAAACCCTAGGAACAATGTCATATCTCATGACGAAGTGGGTAAAGTATTGCGACCAGTTTTCTCGAGAAAGGGCATGGTTAAATATGTGATCACCAACAAGGGGTGATCCAAATGTCATACAAAGAGGTGGCAGTGTGTTATTGGGGTTTGGTTCTTTTAATTGTTCCTGCAAGAACCAAACTGTCACTAGAATGGCAATCGGACCTCCTGAGGAATGACCTGTGAAGACTATTTGCTTCCTTTCTCTCACAAATTTTCCCAACTGAAAATAATTCAAAAAGATTAGTATATTATATTCATTTGCCAGATCGATGCATCTGCTTCATATCTTCAGTCGCACATAATATGTAGTCTATTTCTACTCAACATGATTGCTCCACTACCAATGAAAAACTAGGACTGCTTGATTCTAATGTCCTCTTTAAAAAAAATTTCTTTGTTTACAGAAAAGAGTCTGACCTCGTGGAAGGATCCTTCAATAGAAACTTTGCAAGAATGCAACTATATGATTAAAGAACTTTTACAACTTCTCTGTATTATGATTTAAAACATAAACTAGATTGCTAGAAAGCTGGAATATGAACTAGAGCTTACAAGACTGTCAAAAACTTTTCTTTTTTCTTCACATGAAAGATGCAATTGCATAACATGAAATTAACAAATTGATATTGCAAAACTCAAAGTGTTGCATTAAACTAGTAAAAGACTAAGAAAATAGAAAAAGAAACAAAATTATTGGTAATCAGTGATCAGTAATCAACAATACCTCCTGTTGTATCTTTGGCAAGATTGCTTGAAATCGACTGAGAAAAGCTTCATTCAAAGTTGCAACTTCCCCACTAGATATCCTTTTGAGTGAAGAAAATTGTGCTAAATCAATCTCCTTTTCTCCATATGCATTTCCAGTAAACCAATCATTTACAGACCACCATCCAGGAAAGCTAAAAATAACAATATTTGACAAACTATGAGATTTTTTAACCAGATAAGGCTTCCTTTTAAACTCGTGTGCCTTCATGGCCATTGAGCATGCTTTCTTGATGAGCTTGTCAGTCATAATCTCCCCAAGTCCAAGCCTTCCATTTGCCATCTCTTTCTATTCTTGGGAATTGGCAAGCTTAGAATTAGAAGCTCTACTTGTTCTCTCTACTTCATTTGAGCTAAACCTTAAAGAAGATGAACCAATGGAGAATTACTTTAAATGCACTACTCTTGCTAAATTTGATTCTCGGACATAAGCACGGATGATGGATATTTTGGATGCAATTGTCAACAAAAAGACACCTTGCTATAATTACATGGACCTCAAATTGCCGTTTTTTAAGAGTAGTTCGTTTAGGGTCTACTTTTTATCTCATCAAATACTATTTTATATTTAAGTGATTATAAAATTATTGGAAAGATATAATAAATAGAGATGCTATGCTTGTAATCAAAGGGTTATACTTAGCAATCTCTTTTTTTTCCAAAGATAATTTTGTCTCTCTCACTTTTATCTTAAATTTACCGTCTCTATCCCATTTTTTCTCTGCAAGCAGCCGCTTCTCTTTCTAACTGATTCAGCTCTCCTAATTTCTCTATGTTTTTTCTTAAATGTAACTAATCAAACCTCATTGATGGCAAACAAGGACATAAATTCATATCTAACAGAGACCAAATTATCCACATTCATTGCATCTTACCAGCATTGTTTTTTCTTTTATTTTTCTGGAAGAGTAATATTAAAAAAAAAAAAAAAAAAAAGCTTTGTTTTCTTGTGAATATGTTTGATAATTTTGTTCATGAACTTACGGAAACTTCAGAATTTAAGGAAAAGCATCCGATTAAAATTATGACCATATTGTTTAAACCTAAGAATACAATATTGCTAAGAGTAACATTACTCCCCAAAAAATTATCCAACTCTCATCCCAAATGATGCGTGAAGTGACATTTTAGTCACTATATTGCTCATTATATTATTTTATTACCACCTAATGAATTGTCACATCACTTGGTAAGGAATTTGATAAATATTTCAGAAAGTGCATTATTTTTCTGATAAGCTGCCTGGAAATCATTATTTGAGACTTTTTTTCTTCACCATTTTTATTTCTTGCCCAGCCCTCTTAAAACTGTTTATGAGTGCTATTCACTTAACATTTTATCATCTAGTTCCCCAAATGTATTTATAGATATATTTAAAAAAAATTGCTAACATTATAAATTGATTATGAAATAATTTATTTTTCTTTAAAACCGAGATTATTTCATAACTTGACTCTATAAATAATTAATTAGATAAATATCTTCGCACAATAATGTAATCCAAAAAGAATTTTTATGCTAATTCTATTTAATAAAAAAAATGATTTGCAAACATTTTTAAAGAAAAATAAAAAGAAAAGAAAAAATAAAAAGAAAAGAACCATTCACCTACAGCCTACAGGCACGCTTGAGTGCTCCCAGTGACACCATCAACTGCTTAGCAAGCCTTGTATTTAACAAACTTAATTGTAAAACTCTCCATTCATTAATTGAAATCAGTTTTGAATATCGAAGAAACTAAATTGATGCATCACTTCTTCAAAACAAAAGTAGAACAGAAAACGAAAACTAGATCAAAAGATCGAAAGAGAAAACTAACTGATTCTGAGTGTTATGATCTGAAGTCACGAAAAATTAGCTTCGCTGAGTTGTGGTTGACTTTGCTGCAAAGAAGACGACGACTCTTTCTCTTACAAATTCTCCGCTTCTTCTCCGCACAAAAGAAAGGACAACACGTTCGTTGAAGCTTCCAACATTTTAAGATAGGTTACTTGAAAGTTGGGGTTCACTGCACCGTTAGACCCCGATACTTGATAAAATAACATTTCAATCCTTATATTAATATAAATTAGTTGATTTTACGGGTACTAATGTTATTTCTGTTAAGACATTGGTATTTAAGTAATTTCAAAACTTTTAGGCCTAAATGTGTTACTATAAACCTTAAACGTGCCAAAAAAAAATCCCAATTTTTAATTGCTGTCCCTCGAGGCCTCAACCATGTCTTACGGTGGAATTGGTTTTGGCTGTACGGGTGTTTTGCTGGGATATGAAGTAATCAATTTTTTACTATTACGAATACGGTCTGTTCAATTATTTATATTAAGACTTAAAAGATGAAGTGTAATTTTCATCAAATAACTGCTTATCATCTATTAACTATATGTATCTATTTTTTTAATTTAACTATTTTTTACCCTTCTTAACAAAAAAAAATACTTAAATACCTGAAAAAATTATAAAAATAACAAGATTAGTTGTAATCTTAATCCCTATCCGTGCAAACATAACGACTCACAGAAGGGAATGCAATTTCGTCCCATCTGTCGACCCACCTTCGTCATCACATCTCTCCTTCGTCGCTGCTCACTTCTGGTGCAGTCTCTTCGTATTTTACCTCCGTGGCTAGTCACTTCTGATGTAGCCTCTTCAAACTATTCAAGTTTTGGACTTTGAGAAGAAAAACCAATTCTTCAACACAAATGGCAACTCCATCTAAGTTGTTGGCACCGACAGAAAGGAGCCTATAAGTTGGCAACTAAGGTTTGTGTCTTTCTTAGTTCCTATTTAGCTATTGAATTATGCAGAGGTGAAGTTTGATTGTATGTTCAAATTTTTATATTATTAATTGGTAGAGTTATTGTGCTTTTGTGTATTGTGTTTGCTAGATCTGACATGTGCCTAATTATCTTTAAAGTAATTGAATTGAGCTTTTGATTGTTAGCCTGAAACATCAACTTAGGCTAGTCAATAAAGCTAAGCTAAAGCTTTGAATCGATTTTGATTGCTTCTTGTAGTTTATCAACTATTGGAAAAACTGTTGTTCTTATTTAAGTTGCTAGTTTATATGCTTTTTTTGTTTTTTTGTTCATTGATTTGGATACTTTTGTTGTTGTCATAACCTTTGATAGATTGATTAAAATTCTAGAACCCAACATTTCAATCATGCATTTAGTTTCACATATTAGAATTTGATAAGGAAGATAGGTTTTGTCTCTGGCGCTCTCCAACTCTCATGTTTGCACTACTAAAATTAGAAGCCCAAACAAAAGCTCCAGTTTTTTTCTTGTTCTTTTAATTTTTTGTATTTGCTAATTTAATGGCCAAAGCTAAAATCTTTTGCAACTACTTGTATGAAATCGATTCTAATTACATTGAATCAATTGATTCATACCTAAAGTGATAGAGAATGTTTGGCGATCTATAAGGTGTTTGATAGATTACTCAAGAATGTTTGGTGTTTACTCTATGGAATTTTTAAAATAATCATGTTATCTCTTTTCTCTTTGATTGTTTCAAGTTAGTATAGATGATTGGTCTTTGCTTGTTATTGTGAAGCTTTATACAGTAGTTGTGTGGCAGATCATAATTTACAGACTTGCTAAAGCTAAACCTTATTGATAATCCTTTGCTTGTTCTTCATTCAAAGATATTTGCAACTTAAAAGTGATAAGGAAAAACTAAATTAAAGCATAGGAAGAGTAGATATGAGCAAGACTAATATCATTCTTTTAGAAACAGTGCAATACTAAATTGTTATCAACATAAAGCTAATAAATAAATTGTAATAGAAAATTGATTAATACCTTTAGACCATTCTTAGGCTTTTATTCCAATAAATCTAGGGAAAAACCATTGGATGTTGGGAGTAGTTTACTTGAAAGAAAACAAAATTGATGTATACGGTTCAGACCACAATGTGTACAAGGATGGTCAATTTCAAAATCTACTAAAGCCATATGTACAAATGGATCCTTTATTGATAAAGGCCATTGATGTGAATAATGATGGTAGTACGGATCCCTGGCCGGTGTATCGAGTTGAAGGTGTTCCCTAACAACAGATGAGGTGTCACTTTACTAAACAACAAACTTGTTTATGTTTATATAAGTTATCATGAACGAGCAACTAACCATTATGTTTTTTTAGTGGAGATTATGGAGTTTTTGTTATACTTTACATCCATTATCTAATTACTGGTGACTGGATGGAAGATATATGTCATGCAAACAAAGCTCAGAACTATAGGAAGGAGTTAGCTATAGATATGTTTGATATACAACCATGGAAATGAGTTGTTAAACCATATTTGCCAGAATCATTTTCTGAACAATAACAAAATGTATCATTTTGAGATGATGTATAATCCAAAATCTTGGTTTAGTTTTTTAACACTATAATGGATACTGTTAAGACGTATCATATTTTAGTAATTCTTCCCAATGTCTTTAATGTCATTGTGGATATGTTTTTGATTCATTAGAATGAATAATCAAGTACTAATAACCGACTTTATTTTAGAATTTTAGTACTAGAATAAGTGATTGAATAGTTGCATCCAACTTTTTTATTTTTTTATTTTTTTCTCTTATGGAAGTATACTTGAATAAGCAACTAACAATTACCCATGGTTAAGCCAATTCAAATCACGACCAACTAACATGTGTCGAACTCAAATCACTTGTGGGCTCTGTACATGAAAAGTGAACTAGTCCATATGTTAACGGTTAACATAAAGAGACGATTGGACGTCAATGGTCCGTATTTTAATAAATACAATGTAGAGTCTCTTACATGATAAGTTAATCATTACAAAAATAACTATGGTTGTAAGGAAATTCAATTGAACATACTTATATTTGTGCACGACCATGTCATGCAAATTGCACAATGGAGTCGTGTAAAATTACTGATAGAAATCGTTCTGCACAACCATATCGTGCTAGCTGCACGACAAAGTCGTGCACAATTCTCAAACCCATGTCTTTTGCATGAAAGGGTCATGAAGTTTGCACGACTTAGTCGTAATGAGTACATGAGAACCTATCTGTCATTATTGTTGGCAATTATTGCACGACCAGGTTGCACAATTAGCACAACTAAGTTGTGCAAAATTTTACTACCTTTTTTTTGCATGAAAAAGTCGTGAACTAACACAACATAGTCGTGCAATACAATAGTCACAATTTTTATGTTGTTCACAATTATTGCATCACATGGTTGTGCGAGTTGCATGACTCAGGTGTGCAAAATGATAGAACAATTTTTTTTGTACGATGGGTTCATGCATTAAAACGACCTAGTTGTGCGATACAATAGTCATTCTTTTATATTGTTGTAGTAATTTTTTTGGATATTGTTCATAATTACCACGTAAGACATAAAAAATTGCATTACACTGAAATGGAATACAATTATACATCAATGATTTTTCAATAACTATTAGCATTACCTAATTTATTTTGCAGTGGAACAAATATGTCGTGCTGCCTGACAAGGAATAAGTATTGGCTTAAGTAATTAGTCAACAACATCAGCCACTTCATTGGCTAACCTAATTATAACAATCTTTACATTCCTTTGTTCAAGTAATGCTTTTAATAAATAGCAACAGCACATTGTCACATATGTCAAACGTTGTTCTGATCAGCATAAACAATTGTATATAGTATGAAATGATAATAAATACATGACATAATAACTCGAATGACTAAGCATGCAACCCAAACAACAACAATGAACAAAGAGCCCATAGATGGCATAGGTTTGATTGCTTCAATATGACTTTTATCATTTCCATGTTTTGGTCACCCCTAACGTGGCTTGTATAAAACCCAAGCTCTTTTAGCTTCATTTTCTTAAGGATATGATTTGTGCAAACTGTTTAACCAATTGTTTTATGTCATATGTTTTGACCTAAAATAAATAGAACAAACAAGCAATTGTTAGTTATAAACTTGGTAAGTGTGTTAACTAATATTTAGACAAGAAATGTAAACCAGTATCATTTGATAGAGCCTTCTGATTTCTTTGGGCTGACAAAGGATTCGTTGTATGGCATGTCTTGCGATTATGACTTGTGCCACCACACCTCTCACATTTACGTAATGTCCTTTCTTCACCCAATGATGGAATTCGATTTTTCTTTTGGCAATCTCGTCCACAACACCTTGCAGGTAGCTTCATTTTTCTAATATTAACAGAGGAAGTGCAATATGTGCCTTTAACACATACTGCAATGAAAAAGTGTTTTCTGATAATGATTTATTGATGACTTCAGAAACTTTATGTACTAACTCTTCATAGATTGTTGATATGGGTAGCGTCACAACCTTGCTTCTACGATCATTGAAAAAATTTTCTCTACCATTGGACACTCATTCACCATCATACACAATGGGAAAACAAACATTATCCATTAAACTAGAGCCTAAAAGGTAAATAAAAGACAACACAATTAATTCAACTTTTTAATGTATAAAAATATTTGTATTTGTAAAAGTTGTAACAATGGTTTCATAATGGAATCAAACATGTTTTACAGAAAATCAAAGATAACATAATTATTTAAAATTATGAATGTATAATGAAATTTGTATTTGCAAAATTGTACGAATGGTTTCATAATGGAATCAAACATGTTACAATGTAACAAAATTAATGAAAATGTACATGACATCACAAATTTAATATTTCTTTGAAACTTCAAAAGTTGCATAATAGCTTGAGGAAAAACGCGGCATGACAATTTGGCAAAAAACATTGTGCAGCATAATAGATTCGAGAAAACAGTTGTGCAGCACAACATATTAGAGAAAATAGTCGTGCAGCAGGATAGATTGGCGAAAATTGTCGTGCAAAACAACAAGTCACTCATGAACGAAAATACAATATTTCTAACCTAAAAAATTGTGAATTTCAGCACTCCTTTTTTTTAGACATTATCCACATTGGTATATATCAAACCAAAACCAAGTAAAAAACTATAATAAAACATAAATCCAAACTATAGCATAAACCCTAGGTTAAAATTTTTCAAGAAAAAGAAGAAGGCTTTAAGTTTTACCTTTTCTTTTTCAAAGTTGAGATAACAATCAAATTAATCACTTTGAACCTTCAACAACTAGCATCCGCTTCGGTTTACATAAAGGGGAAAGAGTTTAAAGAGTGAGTTTGGAGTCTTTGGTTTAAGTTTTGATGCTTTGGAAATGTTTTCTATACATTAAAAATAATAAGGGCATTGAAGTCTTTTCATCAACAAAAGGGGTTTCAAATTGTTAAATTTTAAAAGTGGGTTATATTTAGTTAAGAGACCCCAAAAGGGGTCAAATTAAAAAATAACCCGAAGGTAAATATAACATATTTAATAAATGTATCACCACTTATTATAATAATAAAATTTTGGCTAATACAAATATCATTTATTTAATTATTTGTGTCAAACACTTAGATACAGAAACAACCCATTTACTAAGCATGTCACTCATTTAATAAATGTGTTATAATTACATTATATTAACTCACAAAACCTATTTAATTATTTAATACATATATGCAAAGCTAACCACACTCTATATATTTGTATTAATTAAAATTATATTACTACAAGAACAATTATTAATATAAAATATAAATAATCCTACTAATTTGAACAAATGTTAATATAAAATAAAATAATTTGAATTTGTTATTATGCAGGTTAATTTGCTATATGTTACTAATATAGTAAAACCTTTATAAATTAATACGTTTGGGACTAAGAAAAAATTATTTTAAAAAGGTTTTTTGGATGGCTAAATGAATAATTTACTACATATCAATAAATGAATATTCATTATTTTAAAAAGAGTTTTATGTTTTATCATAGTGAAAATGGTATAGCGATAGGATTGCAATTCGGAAAGATTATTATGTGGGTAATATATATGCTTGTTGATGATGATTATGATTTAGATAATAGTAGTATTTTACCAATTTTTTTCCTAAAAGAGACCTTCTAAGCAATAGTAATATTAAATAACTATTTGCTATAATATGAAAAAAGAAATATATATACTAAATATGGTACATTCTTTGCAAAAACTTAAAAGATGAGCTTAGGCTCAGTTAGACTCAAAGAAAAAAACAAATAGACTAAATAGACTTTAGATGCATATTTTGGGGAGAAAATGGGTAATACTAAGAACAGCTCCTAAACTTTGCCCTATTATTAGGCAAAAAGTGTTATATCAACCCGGTCCTTATCCTTGAGATTTTGGTATCATCTACCTCCGGCTAGCGAATTTCATTTTTTCTTGACAAATTGAAAAGGGTAAAATAGTACTTTCATCCCGACCAACACAAATGAATCCAGAAAATGCAACATAGGATACAAAAAAATTATATGAACCTATAATCTCATAATCTAGAAAATACAACACCAGCCTAAGCAGCAAAATTATCACCATCAAAGAAGGCATCCCCACCAACACAAATGAAGGCATTGCCAAACATTAATGCCACAGCAGACTACACAGCCACACCACCAAAGCTTTACAACACAAACATTCCCCAAAAGCCCCACAGCCTAGTTCATCACTACCAAACCACCAAAAATTGCACTTTTCAAACACTGAAACAACCAAAGATCTAAAAAACAAGTAGTCAAAAAATGACGACAACAAAAACTCACAAATCAACAACCACCCATAATGATAGCAAGAAAAACCCAAAAATTGCACTCTTTTCAAACACTGAAACAACCAAAAACCCCAAAAAAACATTAGAATATCACAACATCATTGAACAAGGCAGACTGCCAACCTTCATGACAAACAACAATTACCCGTGACTACAACAAACCCCAACCACTATCCACCATAGATCAAATGAAAACAAGAAAAACTCATTTATAGAAACCCATAATTTTCACAAAAATTACGGAGACTTCAACTTCACTAAAAAAAAAAATACCCAAATTTGCCACCAGGGACAAGGAGAATAGGGTGGAAAAGAGGAGGAGAGAGTGAAAAATGAAGATGGTGACCAAAACTTAGGCAACTAGTGGTTGTCTTGAGGAAGTCGTTGCTGCTTTGAGAAGGCTGAAGGTGCAACAGAGAGAGGAGACACGCACAGCTCTGATTAGTTAGAGAGGGAGGAGGATTTTTGGATGCTGTTGCCTTTACGAGGAGGATTGGAATGCCATTGAGTAGCTGGATTTTGATGGATGACACCAAAGAGAGAGAGAGAGAAGCTACTACAACTGCAAGTGAGGAAGGCGACCTTAAAGGGAACTTAGGGTTTCAGGGGCAAAGAAAACAAACGAGAAATGGTTATAAAAATAAGGGTAAAATTTTATTTTCAATCTTATTGTTAGTTAAAAAATGAACGAAATCCATTAGCCGGACCCAGATGGTACCAAAATATCAAGGATAAGGATCGGGCTGGTATAAACTCAAGGCAATGGCTATAATATAGTCAATGTATCATACATCATTTTTTTTAAATTGTATATAAGTTGTAAATATTGTAACTTTTATTTTACTCATTTACAATTTTTATACAATTACAACTTACAACTTTTATATAGTCATTTATAACTTTTATTCACTTATTTACAACTTTTATATAATTTTTTAGATAAACTAGTACATCTGTTGTATTGTAGTCATTCTCTAAACTCAAACTAATAATAAGGTAAAGTTCATGCGGTGTTTTTGATATTACTAAAAGAAAAAAGGAATTATCAAAAAGAAAGCCCTTTAATATTATGACTTATATACTTTTTGTATTTCACATATTTGATCAACTAATAATTTATATTTTTGTTGGACCCTAACGGATTTTAAAAAAAAAAATTGTTGGCTTATCCATTTAGAAGATTATTAATTTTCTTACAAGCTCGAGTCAGAATAAAAGATTTTATTATTTAAGCAAGGTTATTAATTTATCGAATATATCATTTATTAATTTTTACTATAGATAAAATTCATGTCATTAAATAGTTTGCAAATTAAGGACATAACATGCTTAATTATTTGTGTCATTAGTTGAGTTGACGTGTTGAGCACCTCAACACAAACCGGACGTATTTATTAATTGTCTTGAGTATCTTAAGATTAACATAGCTCAATTAATAATCATGTCACTACTATCCTGCTAATCTTTTATCGTGTTCGTGTCATTGTAGCATGTCATGTCAAAAATTATCACCTCTTAGGTCTATTCTACTTCCTTTTGTAAAATCTTTCTCCCTTTACTTTTGGTAATTATATATAATCCTAGATTTTGAGAAAATATAATGGACCTCCAATATTTCAAAAATCGTCACTATATCCCGTATTTTTAGTGAAATTCTTTAATTTTAACATTTAAGGGTTTTGATGTAGGATATGAAAATTTTAATTTATGATTATTGAGTTTTTTTTTTTCATCTGCTTATTTTAGGTTTTAAAACATTTAGAAATTCAATACTTGGGGATTTTCACTTTTCTTGATTAACTCAAATTTCCAATAGTATACGATTTTAACGTTCTATTTGCATTTGGATTATATTAGTATAAATCAAGTGACTTAATAATTGAATTCTTTGACTTGATTATTGATGATATTGATTTGATTATTTAGACAGAATATTGGTTTGGTGTTTTTCTAGTTTTCTCCCTATTATTTTTCTTGGATTTCTTGTTTGTTAGTGACAAGTTCTTAATCAAATTAGTATCAAAGCTTACTTCAATCCAACTTTGATCTCTACAAACACTAATCAAATCTCACAATTTAAGAAACCCTAAAGACCAAACATAGTACCAAAATACCTAGACCTGTCGACCCAACCACACTTGCTATTGTTCACATGTCATCACTACTCATCACCGCTGGCAATGCATCTTAAGTCATCAACACTACTACCTCCTAGATTAGACCATCTCCAATAAACTTTCCTTTTTAACCATCACCACAATCATATCAAAAACAACTCAAAATCCTTTAAAAAAGTTTTGGTACCACATATCTTTTGTCATCACTCTTCCTAAAAGCTTTACTAATCTCCGTCAACCAAAATCCAGCCAATTTCACCTGTTGATAGCTGCTAGAAAATCAAGAACCACCACCCAAACCAAATCACCCACTATAGATTCTTCCCTTCCATAGCCAACTACTTAAATCAATCACTGACAATCAACTTCACACCTTCCAATCTACAAACATAGGCCCTCCTACAAGTTGCCTTTTGTTGGTTGGAAAAGTAGCTTAAAAATAAAATTTAAAGGTTTCCATGGAAAATATTAGTCAACCCCAGAAGTTTGGAGACTCCTCATTGTTCAACGCCGCTTACCGACGCATTTGCAATCACCGCCACGACCAATTCGTAGATTAGATCGTCTATAACAAAATTCTCTTCCTTACTATCACCAAAATCACATCACAAACATTCAAAATCCACTAAAAAATTTTTGATAGCCACCACCTCAACACCATAAACCACCATGTATCTTTTGTCACCACCCGTCCCAAAAGCCAACTAAAACCCAACCAACTTCACAGGCCGACAGTTGTCAAAAAACTGAGAACCACCATGCAAACCAATCGGCCACCATAGATTCCTGCCCTCTATTGTCAACAACTTCAATTCCTGATCTACAAATCATTGCTCTCTATTCCCTTTTTGGGCAGAAAAATGGATTTTGAGGTCATTGTTAAAAATATTAGTTGGTCCCCTATAGTTTTGAAAATTTGAAGTCCTAATGTCTCAAATTTTGTAGTTTAACTCATTTTGTGCAATCTTCCATACTTTCTAATTTTTTAGCTTAGTATCTAGGACTTTCCAAGGTTAATATAACATTGATTACTATGACATTAATTCTCATGCAATTGCCTTTAATGAGCGCTTGAATCTTTATAGATGTGATCCTCTTTGTGGAATTCCTATTATTTATGATTTTTATTGTCCTTTAAAAAGCTTCCTCAATGATTTGAAGCCTTGAAGAAATATTTTCATGATATGAATCTTCCAAAATATTTGATGGTTACTTATGGAGCATCCAAATTAAGAGATTTTGCTTATGAATAGTGGAAAACTAAGGCAAGGGATAATGAAAAACATGGGAGGAGAGCCAACATGGCATAAGATGAAATGGTTGATAATGCAAAGGTATTTACCTACATATAATGAACATTCATATGCACTTATGAGTAGAAAGCCTCAAGCATTTGATTGTTAGAAGATGGTAATTAGTCATCAACCTAAGACTTTTAATGAATCACGTTTAAAAGCCAAAGTTGATAAACTCATTCATAAATGAAGGTTCAACTTCATTGTGGAGTCATCATATAAACCTCTCCAAAATAGCATGAATGTTATGAGAACTCCCTTATTGTAACTCAAACTCCTTTCAAAATTGATCCTTCTCTCATCTTTTTCTCATATCCTTGTGAGCAAGCACAAACGTATCAAGTGTGAATTTATTGAAGAAAAGGTTCCAAATCTGAAAGAAGATGTCGAAAGTGAAGTTATGGATTATGATGCTCCAAGTGAGAATTATCATGTTAATCTAGAGAAGATGATGATGATGCCAACAACATTAATCATGAGGTTGAGATCAATTGTTGGTGATGTAAAAAACAAAGTGAACTATATTGAGGCAGAGCTTATGGGTGGAGTGAATCTACACATATTGAAGATGTCAAGGCTGAACATTCTATTAAAGTTGTGCCTATAGTTGTCAAGAAGCCTATCGGAGTCATCTATCCATCTCAACAAGAAGTCTCCAAACAAAAATTGAAGTTGCATCATCTCAAGATATTCTTTATAAAGTAACAAGTAGTGTTGATTTTTTAGGCGTGGATCATGTGTTGGATAAATGCTCAAACCAAGGCATGCTTATCTCTGTTTAAAATTTCTTATTGTGTTTGTTGCTTTTTCACCAAAATTGAGGTCAATCAATGCAACATTTTCAATTTTTCATCCATTATTACCAACGTGACTATCATAAAGTGAAAATTTGGATCAATTACTTTTCTATATTTGTGCAAGATGAGACATGGTGTTTCATTATATTTGAAAAATAGCTGCCTTGAGCAAATTGTTAGGAGTCAATTTTTTCAAGACGAAGAGAATTGATGTATGATAGAAAAATTTTAATTAAAAATGATTGAGTTTACTTTTGTTATTTGCTTATTTTAGTTTTTAATCGATTTAGGAATTTAATATTTAGGGATTTTGACTTTTAATTAACTCAAACTTCTAATCTCATATGATTTTATTTTCCTATTTGCATTAAGGTTAGACTAGTATAAATGGTTACTGAGCTTTTGGGCTTTTTGATAAATTGATTATTGAATAAAGGTTTTGATTCTCCCGCACTTGATTAATTTCTTCCTCAATTTCTCCCACTTTCACTATATAACCATATTGATATATGGGGTTTTGTTTTTCTATAACTCAACCTAATACGACTCAATCCAGATTGAAAGGTTTACAAGTTGAAAAGGGTCAAAATTTTGATCCTTTAGGGCATTTTGGTGTGGGATACTGTATAATACTATTTTACTATATTCTATTAAATAATCCAATACATGTGTTTGGGTGTAATTTAGTATAGTATTAATTTATATAAAGTACAACCATTAAATGCGAGCACATTATATTAAATTATGTAGAGCTAATCTATGACATTAATATTACATTATATAACACTAGTTAGAAACTGTCAAAATTATCCCTGTAAAATTATAGATATCCAGCAATACTCTTTAATAATGGTTTAAATTTTAAAAATAATTAATCATTTATTTAATATATATTTTATAAAATCAAATTTATTTAAAATTTATTTTTTAAAAATTAAGAAGGGGCTACTAAAGGGAGTCATTGGCTTTATTGGTGACACCCAAGGTCCACTCTATCGGCACCCAACATGACACTATAAACCCAAATTATTTGATAGGGCCAATGGGGGCAATAGACCCCAGTGTCATATAACATGCTCAACCTCCATAGATCTAGTAGGGCCCACAATATGACGTGTGAGAAAAGAGTGTTACAAATCGTTTCATGACGATTGTTCTAATAAATTAATAAATAACTAATTTTATAAATAAAAAAAATCCTTTGAAGAAAATTCTTACTTTTTTGTAAAAAGATAATACAATGCATGAGCACATCAAACACAATATAATTTTGACATAATACTAATTTTAATACTATACAATACTATGCTATATCATATAATATTACATATAATATTACACTATGCTATACTATATAATATCGTACGCCAAATATGTCCTCAATTCTCACGTAACATGTAATATGCAAATATCAAAGCCCTATGACACTAGATGAATTGCATTAGATCGCAAAACCACGTGGCTAAGTCAAACGCCAATCTCATACTCAATGGAGTAAGCCCATAAACCTCAAAAAAGTCTTGCAACATACAGGAAGTGGGTCAAGCCTCGTATTCATATAACAAATGCGTTGTAGTTTAACCTTTAATTTGGCATAGTTCAATTTTTTTCAAGTATTGTATTATATACGCCAAACTTTTCTCACATATAATGTCAGGATCCCCGACGGCAAACCCGAGCGAATCATGCTTATATAATTATAAGCTAGAAATTAACTCTTAAACTTCTTCTATTTTAGAAATAAACTACAAAATTAATCGTAAAAATTATACCAAAATCCACTTTTCAATATGATCCAGCTATATACAATTATGGTTTGACTTTATACAACATCAAAATAATAAATAATAAAAAACAGCTTCTTTGCAGCATCACATATTCTGGCCTTGAGGCTGATAAACTAGACTATATAAACCTTATTTTCACGATTTCACCTGACAAGGGGAAAAGTTTTAAAACAAATTAGTAAGCTACATGCTTAAACCTAGTGGATGGAGTGAAAATAGTTATCCACTTCTATTTTAAAACATTCATACTATCGCAAAAATAACATTACTCATCTCTTTCAAGTAAGTTTTCAAATAATATTTCCTCATAAAAGGAAATCCATTTGATTTTCCATAATACTTACAAAATAGTTTAGCAAATA
>SNVD02006970.1:0-272487 GCA_013180625.2 Boswellia sacra | reverse complement strand
TCCATTCTAGAAATCTTCTTGAATCCTTTGTTTCTTCTAATCATCCTTTTTAGCTTTCTTGTGATGAATGCAAGATCTTCATCTTCTCCTTCATCGTCGGACTCATCATCTTCTTTTGTTGAAGATTTGAAAGCGATATTTTTCTTTTTCTTGAAATCTTCTTCCTTCTCCTTCAAGGTGATTTCATGAGTCATGAGAGAACCCATAAGTTCTTCTAATGGTAGTTTGGTGAGGTCCTTTGCTTCTTGAATTGCCGTCACCTTTGGCTCCCAAGATTTTGGTAGACACCTAAGAATCTTTCTCACCATTTCAACATTAGAATAAGAGTTACCAAGAGATTTCAAACTATTAATAATATCCGTAAATCTAGTAAACATTTCAGAAATTGATTCATCCGATTTCATCTTAAAAAGCTCATAACTATGAACTAGCATACTAATTTTGGATTCTTTAACTGACTAGTTCCTTCATGAGTTACTTCAAGTGTGTGGTATATTTCTTGTGCCGTAGAACAAGTAGATATTCTATTAAACTCATTTCTATCTAGAGCACAATACAACACATTCATAGCTTTAGCATTCAAACTCAATTTCTTTTTATCATCTTCACTAAACTCTTTAGGTTCTTTAAGCATGCTTTCCCCATTTTCAATTTTGATAGGAACAAAAGGTCATTCCAAAACAATAGACCACAAATCATAATCAAAAGATTTTAAGAAAATACTCATTCTAGTTTTCCAATAAGAGTAATCACTTCCATTAAAAAATGGAGGTCTAGAGATAGAAAGTCCCTCAACATATTAAGTTGAATTAAAAGTTGCCATAGCTCAAAAATCGATTAAGATTTAAAAAATTGAGCAACCTTGCTCTGATACCACTTGTTGACCCAGGTCTGGCAACCCAAGAGGGGGGGTGAATTGGGTTTTTATTTATCAAAACGGATTTAGAAAACTTTTCTTGAAAGATCAAAATTAGTTCACTTTTTCTTTGAGAATAAAGGTGAAGAAGATGAAATTAGAATTTATCAAAGATGCAATCAAAAGAATAATAATGATGAACAATCACAAGTGCAAGTAAATGTAAAGAGGAAAGGGATAGAGAGTGCAAACTCAATTTACGTGGTTTGGCAAACCTTGCCTACGTCCACACGGGCTCCTAGCTCCTCCACAGCTAGGCTTTCCACTAAGTTGTAGAATACTTACAACTTCCCTTGAGAACAACTTCAAACCAAGACGTTTTTCCTTCTACTCTTGATAGACACCACCCCAGAGTTCTTCTTGATAACAACCTCACCAGGAAGAGTTCGCTCAAGATATCTTTTATCCTTTACAAGAAGATCTCACTCTCACACAATAAGAAACAAAGAAAAGTTTTTACAACAAAGTACAACTCTCTTCAAAGAGTAATAAGATAAAAAGCTCTATAAACTTGATATTTCTCGTGGCTTTTTTTGCTTGATAAAATGCTTCTCTTGCACTTCTTTTTCTGAATGCATGCATGGGAGAAGGGCTCCTTTTATAGGCAAATAGGATGAACTTAATCAAGTGAAGACACCAACTCCAAATTTTCTGCCCAACATAAAAACCGTAATCTTGTCTGCCATTTTTGTCAATGTTCCGTTTGAAATTTGAAATCTGTAAAACATAAAAGATCTGCACATTTGAATAAGCTTTCCAACGCATCAAGAACCAAGTCATTTGAATATCTGTAGCTCAAGATATGGCCAAAACACCATTCGGTGCTCAAGTGACTTGATTTTTCTTCCATGTGTCTGTCCACTGATTTGAATGATAATTCTGTCAGCCTTCCGTTTGAAATTTGAATTTCTTCAAAACATAAAAGATCTTCATATTTGAATAAGCTTTCCAAAACATTAAGATTCAAAGAATTTGGATATCTCTATCTTAGGATCTGGCCAAAACACCATTCGGTGCTTATGTGAGTTGAGTTTTCTTCTCTGTGTCAGTCCACCGAATTGCATGTCAATTTGTCGGTCTTCCATTTGAAATTTGAATTTATTCAAAACATATGAATTTCCCCCTTGTCCATCTTTCTAATGCCGCAATAATCAAGTCATTTGATTTTTCTAGCTCAAGATATGTCCAAGGGTATACGGGCTCATGTCAGCTGCTTCCATTTGTCTTTCAACTTGCATAATGATTTGGACAACCTTGCACTTGAAATTTGAATTTCATTAAAACATATGAAATGTTATAATTGAGTAAGCTTTCCAAAGGCTCAAGAATCACATCGTTTGGATATTTGTAGAGATATATATGACCAATTGATTGAACATTGCTCATGTGTCACATTCCTTGAGTCAATCCTTGTTCTTAAACTTTAGTGCCTTTAACATTTAGTCTTCTCCTTAGCTTCAACACTTCATTTTAATAAGCCTCTTCTTGATTTTAAAATTATTTCAATGATCTTACTCTTGCACATAATAAACATGTTGGTAAATCTCAATTAATCAATGTGTATTGTTTATCATCAAAATTATCATGTAGCCTTAGGCTAACAAAGTGAAAATTAGTTGCAGAACCATCTCAGTCGCATTGTCCATGTAAAATGCACTGCCATTACAAGAAAGTTTTCCAGATAACAATTGTTATCTCTAAATGAGTAGGCCCCTTGGTATGCAATATTGTCAACTACTTAGTTACCAAGAAGCTACCACATGACTTGACTCGAGCTCAAAGAGACAAGATCAAGAACATTGCCAAGTATTACATATGGGATGATCCGCACTTATGGAAGCATTGTTCTGACCAAGTGATAAGAATGTGCGTTTCTGAATCTGAATTTAATTCAATTTTAACTTTCTGTCATTCTTATGCATGTGGAGGTCACTTCGGACCAAAAAGAACAGCCCTCAAAGTTCTTGATTGTGGATTCTACTTGCCATCATTGTTCAAAGATGCATATCTCTTCTACAAAGCTTGTGACCGTTGTCAAAGGACAGGTAATTTAAGTGCCAAAAATCAAATGCCACAAACCCCTATACTTATTGTCGAGATTTTTGATGTGTGGGTATTGATTTCATGGGTCCTTTTCCTTCATATTTTGGTAATGTTTACATTATACTTGCTGTGGATTATGTTTCTAAATGGGTGGAAGCAGGAGCTACGAGAACTAATGATTCTAAAGTTGTTGTAGATTTTGTGAAATCTAACATTTTTGCGAGATTTTGAACACCAAGAGCCATGATTAGTGACAGAGGGACACACTTCTGCAACAAATCATTTGAAGCCTTGCTCAAGAAATACAACATCACTCACAAGGTGTCTACTGCATATCATCCACAAACTAGTGGTCAAGTTGAAGTTTTCAATCGGGAGGTCAAGTCCATTCTCGAGAAGACGGTGAATCCGAACAGAAAAGATTGGAGCCTACGACTTAATGATGCACTTTGGGCATATCGAACTGCTTACAAGACACCTTTTGGTATGTCTCCGTATAGGTTAGTCTATGGTAAGCCATGTCACCTTCCCGGTAGAGCTCGAACACAAAGCTGGTGCAGTAAAGCTTTGTAAATGAGGGATGCGCTGGAGAACAAAGGAACTTCAACTGCAAGATTAGAAGAACTTAGAAATGAGCCTATGAAATTCCAGAATTTACAAGGAGAGAACTAAGGCATTTCTGATGAAATGATCTCCAGAAGAATTTGAAGTGGGACAGAAAGTTCTTTTATTTCATTCTCAGCCTCAGTTATTTCCAGGTAAATTAACGATCTCGATGGGTTTGGGACTTTTGTTATTAACTAATGTTTTTCCTCATGGTGCAGTGGAAATCAAGATCTTAAAAACGGACAAAGTATTCAAGGTGAATGGGCACAGGTTGAAGCCTTACTATGAGAATTCAGTGATGCAGGACATCGATGAGGTACCTCTCTACGGGCCAACTTATCTTGATGGGTGAGGACAGATAACGTCAGGCTGAGGACGTTAAACCAAGCGCTTATTGGGAGGCAACCCAATGTTTTTGAAATATAAATAAAAGAGACAAAGAAAAGAAGGTAGTATTGATCATTTTTTGTGTTTCGAGGAGATTCCTCTCATGGGCTATTATAATTGATCAGGTTTTATCTCTCTTTGCCATTTGTCTTATTTGCTGTGTTGTGTGTTTTTGACTTTCATTTGCTCTTGTGTTTTTATTTCTTTTATGTGTCTCTATTTTCTTTTCTTTTCTTGTGTTTAATTTGATTATTCCGTGCTTCGAGTTCAGTTGTGCAACAGCTTGAGGAAAAATTCAAACGGGAGTTGAAGCCATTGTTCGAAGGTTTGAAACGTGCATATCTGGGAGAAGAACAAACTCAATCGCATTATCGGTAATATCTCTCCTTTTCTTCTCTTCAATGGATGCTGATCTCTTTCTATCGACAGCTCGTATAATATTCCCTTCACTTCCTCAAACTGCTGTTTTACAATTTATAAGTACGGATGACTAGACTTGTGGGCATTGAGCCTCCTAAATGCCTGCTGATATCCGATGGCTTTGTCGAAGCCACGGTGAGTTGTCCCGGTGAGCGGACATTAATCGTCATAAATACATGCCTTGGTCTTAGGAAAGAGCTACTAACGTGATACGCCAAGAGGCCGAAGAGCGAAAAGGTTAAGTATTGGTTATAAATGTGCTAGATGGAATTGTAACCAGACTTGTCGTGCATTAGGTTTTTTGGCGTCCAGGAATAGAGAAGATTAAACTTTTATTTATTAAGATTGTTTTGAGTTAATGAGTCCGCTGGATAATGTTTTTGTTAACCTCTCGGTCACTTCTTGTGGACTTTCACATGAATTGCTTAATCTATGGACACAATTTCCGTGATAAGTGCAATGTTATAGTCCTAGGGAATCTGACTAAAAACGACCCTGTTTGCCAGTTTATAAGAAAACGGGATGGGAAGCAAATCCCCGACTCATAGAAGGCGTTTCAGCCGTTACTGGACGTAAAACCAGAGGAAGATGTGAGCCACAATCACACTACTTGTAATATTTGAATGTGTGTTGTTATTGTAGAATTTTTTTTCTTGTTTCGTTTGATCTGATTATCAATGTTGTTTTTGTGTTGTTGTTGTTTGTTGATTTTGTTTGTTTTTATTTCAAGTTTTCTTTTTGACAAACCAGATGACTACCCCATGATATAAGCACACGTGGAAGACAAGTGTGGAGGTTTTGTCAACCTCCACCGAAAGTGTATCTCTATTTTTTATGCTTCACGTGGGAGACAAGTGTGGGGGTTTTGTCAACCCCCGCCGAAAGTGTATCTCCATTTTCCATGCTTCACGTGGGAGATAAGTGTGTAGGTTTTGTCAAACCTCGCCGAAAGCATATCCATTTTTTCAAATTTTGGGGCGATAAATCTGCATCGAGCAACTCCCACCGAAAGTATGTCCCCATGTGTCAAAATTTGAGAGTTTTATGGGTGTATATACACATTCTGCATATTTTCATATGTCATTCCATAACCTGTCTTGCAAATGAAAAGCATAATATCTAACGTGTCTTACACAAGATTAGAGCACTTGTAGAAATGGAGAAAACACCAATTCGGCGATTCAGCAATATATGCTTATTTTGCGGATCGCAATTTGGTAAAGATGGAGAGTTTACCACAGCAGCTCTTGATCTTGGTAGGACATTAGCTGCGAGGGTATTAATTTGATTTATGGAGGGGGTAGTCTTGGGTTAATGGGGTGTGTGTCAACAGCTGCATCCCTAGGAGGGAGCAAAGTTCTCGGCATTATCCCTAAACCATTAGCTGTACGAGATATCGTAGGCAACACAATCGGGAAGAGTTACAGGTCTTAGTATGCATGAGCGTATTGCCACATATGGTTGTTAAGTCCGATGCATTTATAGCTTTGCCGGGTGGTTATGGTACATTAGAGGAGATATTTCAAATCACCTCTTGGGCACAGCTAAACATCCATCGGAAACCCATTGGTTTGTTAAATGTTAATAATTTTTTTGATGGTTTGTTGTCCTTTCTTGATCAAGCTGTAGAAAAAAATTTCATCTCACCGTCAGCAAGGCAAATGCTGGTTACAGCTTCAACTGTAGGAGAGTTAATTGACAAACTACAAGAATTCGTCTATTCACCTGATCCAACAATGGCTCGGATAAATTGGTTTGGAGAAGGCAACAAAAGGCGTCAACTGGATTTAACCCTCCATCTGTAATCTCTATTTGCTGGTTTGCTTCGTTTTTGTTTGCTTTCTTTTTAGTGTGTTTATTTGAGATTTTTCATGTCGTTTCTTTTGAGCTTTTTCAGGTTATTTCTTTCGTCCCAGGTAATATTTTCTAATCTCGGTTTTTAGAGTGGTGGCTTAAAAAGTTCAAGTTCTCTTGAAACGCATTCTGGATCTCTTCAATCCATAATGGCTGAATAAGGAGGCTAACTTCTAAACTTTGTAGACCCATTCTAACTAACTTGTTTTTGTTTGCTGACTTGTTGAACTTTGTTATTTTATGAGTGAGTTTAGTTTTGCGTAATTTAGAGTTGTTATGTGTTTTTATCTTTATCAGTTTTGATTTAAAAAAAAAAACAATTGTGGAAAAACCTGAGAATGGCAGAATATGGGGTTTCTTTACCCTTGAAACGCATTCTCTCTAAATAAATCTGTAGTTTGTTTATTTCATGTTATTTGAAGTGTCTTGTTTCTTGTTTTGTTCTTTCATAATAAAGGTATATAGGCTGGAAACCTTAAGTCTGCGGGCTACTGGTCCTAAGGATTGTTGAAATATACAATCTTGACTCAGGTGTAACAACGCCACGTACCTCTTTTCTTGCATTTTGTGGGTCGATGATAAGATAATGATTGAATTAAGAATAACTCTTGGAAAATGATAAATGATGCATGGATCTGTGTGCTTGAAATGTTTATTGGTTTTCGCTTTGCTTTTGATTCCTTGCGCAACATTGAGCACTGAGCTATTATCACTGAGTTATTTGTTCACTTAGAGAAAGTTTATGTAATTTAAATGTTTCTTCAGATTTCAATGAATTCTAGAACTTGTTTGATGGTCACTCGAGGCGAAATCCTAGACTGTGCAACATTGGGGAAATGATTTAGGCCATCTTTGGACCGTTTGAGCCTTAATAGCCAACCTTGACTGAAATTGATCCCTAGTTACCCCTTTGAGCCTTTGTAAGCCTTTTTCTTTGTTAACTCACTAAAAGATTTCCTAACCTCAAATGAATTTATTCCAAACAGTTTATCCCTTACCTATGAGCATGTAGATCGTTCACAATTAAATTTTGAGCTATGTTCTGGTTTTGGGAAGTTAGAGGAGGTTGGGATGTGTCATGAGCAATACAAGTGAGTTCTATTGTGTTTAAAAAAAAAAAGAAAATAGAAAAAAAACCAATCTGTACTTATCGTCCACGTACTTACACATTGAGGACAATGTGTTGTTTTAAGTGTGGGGGAGGGGAAGTGTAATAAAAAAAAAAGAAGAAAAAAAAGAAAAAAAGAAAAAAAAGAAGAAGAATAAGAGATCTATACCCTTAAGTGTTCTTAAAAAGAATGAAACAACAAAGTGTGGGGGTGTAGTTTTCTTTTGTTTTCTCCAAAAAAAAAAAAAGATTGAGTGTTCTAAATAAGTTTGGGGGAGTAACCTGGTGAATTGAAATGAAGTTTTGTTATAGGCTTGAGCTCTATATAGTCTTGAATGATTTATGTGTTTGTGGGTGATTTGAGCCAAATTATTATCCTTTATCATACCTTCACCCAAGCCAAACGTTACAAGCTTAATAAAGTCCTACTTGATCCTTGGTGTTGTGCATGTCTACATTAGTGGAGAGTGACTTGAAAAGCAGGCCTATGGAGTTCATTTATACACGCATCTTCAATATTAAATATGATTCATTTTTATGCATAAACTCATCTGGGTTACAAGTGATTAGGTGAGAATGGCTCTACACACACACACTTGAGGAATTGAAATGAAGCGAAACTAATCTTTGAGATAAAATTCTTGATCAAGTGCATTCTTTTGAAGTTTTCCTTGGGTTATAATTAAGTACAATCTTTGAGGCCTATTTGCAAGATAAAGCATTTGTGTGTTTTAATTTTTTTGTTGATTCTGTTTCGGTTTAGTTTTATTTCATATTGTCGTAGTTGCTCGAGGACTAGCAAAGTCTAAGTGTGGGGGAATTTGATAAGTGTCTATTTATATATCATTTTCATATCAATTCGTCCATGTTTCTTTGCTATATTCCTTGGTATTTTTATGTTTTTGTGTGGTTTTTGATGTTTGTAGGAGTTTTGGAGGAACTTACACAAAATTGGAGTAAAACCCTTCATTTTCACCTCTGCTAGTCAACCAATTTCTTGGAGTTGATTGTATCGATATACAATTAACCGGATAACATGCTATATACCATTGAAAAGCTCTCGAAGTCTATTTTCTGGAGAAATTTACGGTTCACGAATTTATGTAGTGTACCGAAAGTTGTGATAAAAATGGTATGAGAAGTGTATATTTGTAATTCCATATATCACTGTAGCATGTTATTAAATACGGGGCACTGTAGCAAGTTACTGTAGCAGAGTATTTAAACACATTTTAGGGTTTTATTTTCATAACTTGAAGAGGGGAAAACGTGGGAGGAGGCTGCATTTCTGGATTTCTCTCATCCCTTGGAGTTCTTGAAGGAGAAAGAAGATTTTGAAAGAGGAGGAACTACAATTCCAAGAAGATTCATCTACAAAGAAGATTTTCAAAGAATTTGCTAAGTTCTTTCTTTCCTTTTCAATTCTGGAATTTCTCTGTATTGTATTTGTTATTCTGATTGAATATGTGTAACTAAATCTGAATTGGTTGAGGGTGATTTCAAAGCCCTTGATATGGATTTTGTGAGTTGATTGTGTAAGAAATTGTTATCCAATTCTCTAATTGAAGTTGCTTGTATTTTCCCATATCTAATGCTTATGATTGCTTACTGATTGTATTTGGAATGGCCAACTGAATATAATCTGTTGTTGTCTATTGCTAGATTAGAAATCTTGATCCGTAATTGTCATGAATTTCCAATCATTAGTAGCAAAATTGTGATCAGAGATTGCAATTGGAAAATACAACCTAGGTTAAATAATCCGAACTTGTGTGATTATTGCTTAGATCAACCTATCTTTCTCATCGTAATGCTTCCATTGAATTAAACTTAGAGAGCTTGTTCTAGGTTGTTTAATGGATAGAGATTAAATAAAGAGCTTGTTTTATTTAACAACAAAGTAAGGAAATATTGGGATAACAGAGCTTGTTGTTATCTACGGTTGATAACTTCAATGCTGTAATTGGATTACAATTATATGTTAATTCACAAATTCATATCTTGTGGCAGAGAATGAACCCTTAACCAAGTGTCTCTCATTGATTTTTCATTCAATTAACTTTGCTTTTGTTATTCTTCATTTGCTTTCGTATTTCAGTTTAGTTAATCAATCAACAAAACCCCCCCCATTTACTCTGTTTTTGCTTTCGAATAACAAATTTAATTAGAATCAATCCTCGTGGGAACGATATCTTACTCATCACTTTATTACTTGTGCGACTAGTATACTTGCTAGTTTCGAACGCATCAGCATGAGATTGTGTTGTTTGCATGCTTGACACTTTTTTGCTATATGAGTTTCGTTCCTAATTTCTTCAACATTTAAGCACAGTAGCCATGAATATGGAACCTTTTTATCACTTGCAAAAGCTTTATACGAATACTGCTTTGTGTTGAGATCTCATAAGACTCTAGAAGCCATTTGATCACTGCTTGAAGCTAGGTTTCACAACGTGAGGGAAGTGATTTGGTCCTTATGTGGATCGATTGAGCCTTTCAAGCCCGTCTATGCATACATAATTATCCTTATTATATCCCATTGAGCCTAATTAAGCCTTTTCTTTGCGAGACCACAAAATTTATCCTAACATTGAAAAATTTTTCCTATATAGTACCCTTCACTGATAGCATATGAACATTTTAGAAAAGTGTATTGAAAGCCATGAAAGGAATTTGAGAAGCTTTTTTGAGCTCGAAGAAGAAAAAGAAAAAAAGAAAAGAAAAAGAAAAAAAAAGAAAAGAAAAAGAAAAGAAAAGAAAAGAAAAGAAAAGTGTTAATTCCATTGCTCGTAAATTTTAGGGGTGTAGCCACTTAAAATAAAAAGCAAGGCAAATGTGGTGGATGAAGACTTAAAGTTTAGGGGAGTAACCATTCAAAATTGAAATGAAAACAAACATGGTGATGCAAATAAGCTGGTGCTCTCAATTAACAACTAGAATGATTATGTGATTATGGGTGAGATAGCCTTATAATTTTCTTATTATACCTTGAGCCAAGCCTGACTTTACAGGCTTGATAAAGCTCTAATGATCGTTGATGTTGTGATGAGCCTATTTTAGTGAAGAGTGGTGTGAAAAGTAAGCCTATAGTAGTCATTCTGTTTCACTATCTTTAGAGATTGATCACTAGTTTCTATTTGCATAAAGTTGTCTGAGTTTCAACAAGTGAAGTATGATTGGTATACACACACACGAAGAATCTTGAATGAAGTAATTCTAACATTAGAGTCAAAGTTGTGGACAATCACAAGGTCAATGCATTACCTTTGAGTTATCAAATTTGAGAAATCTTTAAGGAATTCAAATGTGGATGAATTCAATGTACAACTCACATTTAGGTATTTCAACTAATTTTTAGAGGATATTAGGTGTGTTAAAGAAGAGAGTTTACTAGCAATTCCCATCAATGGTATCAAAGAAAGCAACCTTGCCACCAATAGTGAAAAAGCAAGATATATGAAAGACATTGGCCATTTCGTCCAGCATGGATATTCACAGAGAATGAGGAATAATGCCCTTGAAGCTAATATGAAGGAATTCCCTAACACAGTAATAAACTCTTCATATAGGGGGCAAAGAATTACCCATTCATCTTAAGAAGTGACAAGAAGTAAGAGGTAAATAATTGCTAAATCATCTTAAAAAAAGAAAAGAAGTAGTGGGCAAAGAATTGCCCCAATCATCTTAAAAATCATGGGAGATAGAATTGTCTCAATCATCTCAACGAAAGCATAAAAAGCAATATGGGGCGTAACAGGCATTATGCTTGAAGTAGGTAGATGACTAGGTTTTGAGCATTTGACAATCTATTGCATGAGTCCACAATACTAAAAGTCTCCTCCTACTCGTTTCTAACTCATTCTCAATATCCTCTTATGAGAAGAATAAGCTGGCCCAAAGTTGGTCCAAACCTGGAATTATCGCATAGCCCAAGAGACACATACATTTAGCATAAGCATAAGAGCATGCATACATGAAGTATAAATCCTTTTCTTGTGGGAAGCATAATCCAAAATGAAGCATAGTCTAGAGTGACCAAGTTTCGCAAAATCACAATGCAGTAAGAAATATTGGGGGTAGCCACAAAAGAATAGGCTTAATAGAAATAGCAATGGATGTAGCATGATACGCGAGTCGCTCAGATAAGGCAATTCAATCTTGATGAGACCTAATAAAAGCAGCACGATGTGCAAGCCATCTGTATGAGGCAATTGAGACTTGATAAGGCCTAATGGGAAGCAGCATGATGTGTAAGTCACTTAGATTAGACAGTTCAATCTCAATGAGACCCAATAGAAGTAGTACGATATGCCAGCCACTTGGATGAGGCAATTCAGTCTCGATGAGACCTAATGGAAGAAGCGCGATGTGCAAGTTGCTTGGATGAGGCTTCTTAGCTGATCATGATGTGTAGATCACCTAGATCAGGCTCCTCAATTCAGCATGATGTGCAAGTCACTTGGATCAGGCTTCCTGGTTGAACACGATATACAAATCGCATGGATCAGGCTCCCAAGTAGCATGATGTATAGATTGCCTAGATTAGGCTCCTTCGTTTAGCATGATGTGTAGAGTACCTGGATCAGGCCATGTAATTTATTACGATACCTGGATCAGGTAGCTCAGTCTCAATGAGACTTCTCTCATGTAGCACGATATGTAAAGGCAACTCCATCTCAACAAGACTTCTCTCAAATAGCATGACGTGCAAAGATAGCTCTATCTCGATGAGACTCAATGATCGCCTGAAGCAGTATGATGTGCTAACACCTGGATCAAGCAATTCAAGTAGTACAACGTGCAAGATGCCTCAAATAAACAATATTATGATAAGGATTGTCATAAGAATGAGAACTATCATAGTTAAAGATAGTCGAAGAAGATCACTGTTAAAGAAAATAGTTGAGGACTACAATTGAGGGAAAAGACTTGAAATAGTCAATCTAGCAAGAAGCGCAAGTATAGTATATAAGAGACTCAATTTATAAGAATTGCAAATCGCCTAGAATAAGTTAAACTTTCTTAAAAGAACTTACATGGTCAAGAAGACATCTCCTGTCATGATCATGAATTAAAATACTTTGGGCTAACGTTTTTAATATATGAAATTGTTTTGGAATAATATGTTTTGAGTTAGTATCTTTAATTGATGTAATTGTTGGGTCAAATTTTTCTTTAAAGCCTAACCCATTTGTTTTATGCACAAAAAGAGACATTTAAATTGTAAATTTTCTATAGGAAACGAAGAGTGAATTATGTGGCTAGTTGTAGTAAAAGAAGAATGCGTGTTATTAATTTAAGTTATGTAGGAGATTTAGGAACCTGGAGAGATAAAATTTAAAGGGAAAATTGAAAAAATAGACACAATTAGGGGCCTGTAGTGAAAATGAGACACATCTTAAAAAATTTTCATGCCATAGACACTTTTCATGCAAAATGACTAAAATGCCCTTAATAATTCAATTTAGAAAAGAAAGAAGAAAGAAATGAAACACAACTCGACTCCTTCCTTCCTACACTGTCTGAAGCACTATTCAACAGTTTTGTTTCATTTCATCTTATTATTTAATCATAGAGTTGACGCTAAGCAACAAGGTAAGATGAACTCTCCTTAATCTCTCTCTAAATGGTGCAAGAATATTGAAGTAGATTGTAATGTTTTCGTTATTTATTATTTTGGTAGCTGTCAACCGCATTATGTAGTTTAAAATAGGTATATGTATCTGAACTAAGCTTAGAGATAGTGCGGTTTGTGTCAAAATTTGCTGAAAATTGTAAATTCGTTGAGAAAATCTGGTATCGCAGTCGATGGGGAAGAAGACACGATTTGTCGAGCGACTTCGCTCGATATGTCGGATCTACTCTCGACATGTCGAGGGGTCATGTCGAGTGTCAAGGGAATATGTCGAGTCTACGGTCGAGTGTCGAGTTAGTGCATCGAGTGCAGTTTCGACAGTGTCGATTGTCAAACGTGCATTTAGTCGAGTTTGTGTGTCGAGTGTGGTTCGTCGAGTCTATGGTCGATTTACGTGTTGGTGCATTGAATGCAGTGTAGACAGCGTCGATTGTCGAATATCAAGTTTGTGTGTCAAGTGCGGTTCGACGTGTGTCGAGTGTCGAGCGTCGAGCTAGATTCCGTCGAGATATGTCAAGCGTTTGGGTAGAATTGTCGCTTTTGTGACCTATTTAAGCAATTTCATAAGGATTTTTTGTCGACGGACCTTATATGATATGTCTCTATCATGTAGGATATGGGAACTTTACGCATCCTTATTCTATACATTGGTTCTTGGACTATGCAAGAGAATGGTGGTTATTTGTACACTAGTGGGAAGGCCAAGCCATTGATAATTCGTAGGTGTGCAACATATAATGAGTTGGTTGAGTGTATTAGTATTGAAATGGGTTGGGATCTTCGTAAGCATAACATGACTTTAGAGGTTCAATTTACTTTTAAGGGTGTTCCACCAATGCCGACTCCCATTGAGACTGACAAAGATGTTTGTTTTTTATACAACATTGTTTGAAGGACCAACAATCATATACACCATTAATTGTCAAAGTTAAAGATAGGGAGAAGCGAAGACAAAGGTCAGGATCCGATGTAGTACGAAGGCGACAAAGATCTTCTCATCCCTCTTTGTTTCGCTCAGCAAGTGGAAGCAACCAATTAAGTGAGTCTACTCCGGTTTGTGCACAACCACAATTCAATGATGACATTGGCATTGAGTTTGAGCAATGTTCAAGGCATGCAGGGCATGAGTCATTTAGGGTGTTACTTGAAAATGAAGAAGGGGTGCCCTCGTCGATGCCTTCGAGATTAGTACGTCACCTCGATAGCATTAGAGAGTTTGAGAGTTTAGGCAATATTGATGTTAATAATGCTAGTGATGATGTTAATGATGATAATGGTGGTGATGAAGATTATGATGATGGTAGTGATGATGTTAGTGAGCATGGTGAGGAGGAGAATGCTGATTGCACTATTCGTATTGAGAATGATGTCGAGGGTTTGGATGATTTTATTGTTGATAGGTAGGATGTAGACGGTTCACATTTGAATGATGATACAGAAGGAGATCTTCAATGATGTGAACCAGGATGTGCCGTTTACCATTCCTTCTCCAATTCACTCCGCAACTACTCCTCCACTATACGAACATCAACAAGATCCGATGTCAAATAATGAGCCGAGAATGGATGCAAATCATATACATGAAGAAGCTAATTTGGGCTCTAAAAGTGACAGTCGTCTGGCTAACACATTTAAGTGGATGCCGCCTATTATGCATTCATCATCTGCAGATGGCGATGATGCTTCATCGTTTGTAATTGATGGGATTGAGGTTGCGGTTGGGCAGATGTTTAACAGCAAAATGGAGCTTCGTGAGAAGTTATCAAATTTGGCATTAAGACGCAACTTTCAATTCAAGGTAAGGAACTCCAACGCAACAAGGTTTGAGGTTATCTACCGTGCTACATCTTGTAAATGGCATTTACGTGCCACAAAGGTAGTCGATTCCCATTTCTTCCAAGTGAAAAATTATAAAAACCATCACACATGCTCCGGACTCGGACTTCATCTAAATCACAAACAGGCAACTGCACATGTCATAGGCAAACATATTAAGAGCAAATTCGTTGAGGCATCGAGAATTTATCGTCCGAAGGATATTATGTTTGATGTTCAAGAGTCATTGGGTGTTAATATCACATACAACAAGGCATGGAGGGCAAAGAAGGTAGCTTTGCAAGAACTTCATGGATCTCATGAGGAATCATTCACACTACTCCCCCAGTACATGTACATGATTGAGAAAGCAAACCTGAGGACCAAAACGACTTTAGAAACTGATGACAACCACCATTTTAGATACTTTTTTATGAGTATGGGGGCCTCTATTGCTGGATTTGCATAATCAATTAGGCCAGTTATTGCAGTTGATAGATCTTTTTGGAAAGGGAAATATAGAGGTACAATGTTTTTGGCTTCTTGTATGGATAGAAATAAACAAATATAACCATTGGCATTTGGAGTTGGGCATTCTGAAAATGATGACTCGTGGAATTGGTTCATGAGACAGTTGCATGATATGTTGTAGGAAATGTCCGAGATCTTGTTTTCATTTTTTACCGCCATCGTAGCATTGAACGAGCTGTTGTAGCAGTTTTTCCTTATGCACTGCATGGATTGTGCACTCATCATCTGAAGGGTAACTTGAAGGCAACGTTCAAGGACAAGACTTTGTTGGATATATACTCCCGAGCTGCAAATTGAATCGTATATGGCAGCAGCAGCAACTTATCTTTGACAGATTGGAGTCGATAAATAGACACATTCACAGTTTCATGGCCGACAGTATAACATTATGACAACAAATATAGTTGAGTCGATGAATAGCTGCTTGCGACATGCGTGATTCCTCCCGGTTACATTATTAGTAGATTATTACGGGGCGAACTTGCAGTAATGGTTCTATAAGCGTCGACAGTTATTTGCTAACTCAAAATTACATCTCTCACCGTGAGCTAACAAGTTGATGGAGGAGCGTTTAAAGGAGGAAGAACGTATGAGGGTTAGTGGTATCTCTCATACTATTTATGAGGTAAGAGGCTAAGACTGTGTTTGATCGGACATGCACGTGCCAGGTGTTTGATCTTGATGAGCTTTCATGTGCACATGTATTAGCTGTTTGCAAACGTATGAATCTACTAATGTGCCATGATTATTGTGCCCATTGGTATACGACTGAAGCTTACTACATGCATATGCTTTGCCAGTTGTTCCTATTGTAGTGAGTGAGGATTGGATGGTTTCTGAGGAGGTACGCAACAGAATGGTTCTACCGCTAGTCATGAGGAGACCAGTCGGTCGTCTTCGAAGGAATTGAATCTCTTCCGTAGGTGAGTCTAGCTCGTCTCGAACTTGCGGGTGGTGTGGAAGTTCCGGGCACAATCATCAAACTTGCCGAAACCCAATTCCACTTTATTTGTTTGCTGTAAGCAACGTAGTCTACTTATTTTACTCCTTTAGAGGCTAGTTCAAATGGATAACTTTCATTTATGAGATTTTGTCTATGAATAAAACAATCATGTATGAAACATTCATTTATGTGCTTTGTCAATGTATAAAACATTCGTGTATCAATGTAAAACATTCATGTATGAGTGGAATGGAACGACGTACGTGTATATACCAATACATCCGGGAGAAAATGTATTTACAAGTTTTCGTACCCTATACGTGGAAAACACGTGCAACTATACAAAAAATGTAACTATACAAAAATGTATAAATATCCACAAACTATATATCCGCAAGTAAGTACCATTCGGAGTTGCTTTATAGCTAAGCAAACTCAAACGGGAAACTAAACAGTCACCATTCAAGAAAGAGTAATTGTACTACGCTTAACAAAAAGTACATATAAAACATTGATGCAACAACTCTCATTTAATGTCGTAGCCTTAGAATGCTTAGCTGAAAAGTATTTATCAATTGTTTAGGTGACTATAACTCCAGAAGTAACATCAAAGAAGATCAACAGAGATGTGATCCCGGAGCTCACTCGCCTTTACAAGGAGAAATAATTGGGTGAAAGAATTCTTGCATATGATGGGCGTAAGACTCTCTTTACGGCAAGCCCATTGCCCTTTGATTCGAAGGAATTTATTGTCAATTTAGAAGACAAAGATGGTCAGGCCAGCACATCTCGTTCAAAGGAATTTATTGTCAATGTATAAAACTTTCATGTACCAATACATCAGGGAAAAAATGTATTTACAAGTTTTCGTACCCTTATACATAGAGAACATGTGCTACTATATAAAATATGTCACTATACAAAAATGTGTAAATATCCATAAACTATATATCCACAAAAATGTGTAACTATACAAAATATATACATGACACGAAATCATGGTAGAGTCGTGCTGGGCTACTGCTCATCATTCACTGACAAAACATCAAATGTCCCTGTGGTGGCCGCAACATCCGCAGGCACAATATCTGTAGGCCCTGTGATGCCTGCAACCTGGGGAGGCCTTGTAACGGCCGAGATGGCCTCCTCCGCCCGTGGAAGAACGAGATAAGCCCAAAGCTGTAACGCCATTCTTTGTCGTTGGACATCGTCCATGAATGCCTTAATGGCTGTCAGTGGAATAGTACACGCCGCATGCTCCTCCCCCAACCTCCTACTGTGGCACCTGTGTCGAATCCTCGATGCGCTCTATGCTGTTGAGGGTTGCGAGGTAGTCAGGAAGATCGTAAACATCCATTGACACCATAGGGGTATCAATTCTGCCAGGCACCAGACAGCATCTCTAACTGTGTCGGTGGAATTGTATGCCATATATGAGTCATATATGACTACGACATAGCGATTCAAATCCACCTTGGCTACCACCCAATGCTCGTCTCCGATATTAACAGGGACAAAGAGTTGAAAAGGAAATTGAGAATATGGAAATCAATGACAATAATTCAAATAAAACAGCATATACTAACACATTGAATATAAATGTACTCACCCTATCGACCTCGACCTATGGTCGTCCAACGAGGGGCATCTCTCCCGTGACAAACTGGATCATATCATCCTCGTTCACCTAGTTAATCTCATCCAGTGTGTCCGAGTATAGTTCCCATAACGAATTCACTTTTAACTGCAATTTCATGAGTACGATTAGCACATTAAAGAAAGCAGAAATTAACTATAAATTCAGATGTTTACCAAATACCTACCCAGTGGTGTTCAGGAAAGTAGACCTTTGGACACTAGCTGTGCCTATATTGTGAGCTTTACAACGTAACATCTACAAGTAGCTATCCATGTGCTGCATATAGTAATAATAGTCACTACATATTACAATATTGGAGAAGGCGACAAGGAGTGAAACAAACCTCAGATGCTAGCCACTCTGACGGCAACATCAACGTCTTGAAGAACTCACGACCAGCGATGCAGACACCCAAATCAATATCACCATCCTCCCCCTTCTTCCATGCATTGAAGTTGATGCTACCAACAGTTGGTATGGGGGCACGTGGGTCAAATAGTAAAATTGATGTCCACAGGTAGCTACGATATACAATGACTGCATCCTGTGTCGCGGTCTAGCCAGGATGTACAGTGGGCTCCTGGGGGGGCTGAATATCTGGCTGTACATGCTGATCGTCAGAGGCTTTCTCCTGTGGCTCAACCCTTGCCCTCTTTCTACTTAATGGATTGACAAAGGAGTTTCATTTATGCTTTCTCAAAAATAGACGGTGACCTCAAAGCAAAACGAAGCCCGTGGGAGGCGCATCAACGACACGAACAGTCGTGTCCATGGGTTCAGGTTTTGTTGGCTCCTGACTTTCAGCGTCATCGCCCGAACCTCCATCCGAATCCTGTATTAAAGCAAACCATAATGTAAGGTTAATCAGTGTGATATCATGGAAATCACAAAATCTATTTATTAACTTGTGCAACGTACCGTGGTAATGTATCCGAAATGACCACCCAGATCTTCAACAGCCTTACGCAAAAGAACTATCTCCTCCCGCATGTCCTTGTTCTCTGCCCGTAACACTATCATCTCCTCTTGAAGTCCTGCAAGCTCATGTAGAACTGTGCTCTCGAACCCATCATGGAACGGCTACACCTGTATATCATTATTCACGATCACCATGACAAACCAACCAAGCAGCAATGTAAACGGATAAGTATACGAATGTAAATTCTCATTACATATCTTCGAGCTTGAAGGGACATCATATACAAGAGGAGAAATGTCACAGTAGGTGGTCGCGCGACCCGACGGAGGAATCGAATCGCCTGCAGGACCATAGCTGTCAAACGTGGTAGGCACAAGACTGATGGGGGGACCGACTGTGTTCATGTCTGCCCTAATATCTGGTCTATCGACGAAACTATGTCTAGCAGGATGAGTTCCGGATGGATCCTCATACCTTGACTCTCCAATACTAAAGGTGTAGGACTAACAGGGGAAGCAGGAGATGGAGATCGCACATGTTCATCTGTAGGACTGGCTGTGTCTCTAACTGGCCCCACCTCAGGTTTAATTGGGGAACTCTGACCAGCAAGAAGTGGAGCTGATGGATTCCATGTCGGAAGTGGTTCATATGCAGGACTGGCTGTGTCTCTGAGTGGCCCCACCTTAGGTCTAATTGGGGAACTCTGACCAGCAGAAGGTGAAGCTGATGGATCCTATCGAAAGTGGCTCTATCCTCTCATCGGGTAATAAAGGAGCATCCACAGATGTCGCCCATGCTACATGTGCACCTCTCCCAATGCCAACTACTGCAGAAAGCATAATATACTGATCTGTCATCTGCTTCACCTTAGATGGCTCCAAAACAACGAGTGGACGAGCCTGCATCAACAAATAAGCCATCAAATTAAATATTACTTCACTATGATCAAAAACAGAAAAAAAAAACTAGGGAACCTTACATACCTGGCTCTTAACCAAGAGGACATCGTATTTGACAATGTCCTTCGATGGGGTCTTCTTTGTCTCCCACTTCAACAAGCGCGGTATCCTCCTCTCAAAGTCCTTACCCACTCACCCATATATCGCACCAATGTACGGCACGGCCTTATAGAACCAAACCTTAATAACATAAGGGTTTTTTAGTGACACTATGTATTTAAATTTGTACCTCAAAGAAACTAATAAACACGTCAACATATTTATTTTTTAGTATGTACCTGAATAGTGTAAGGGCACCCTTCTAAGTTATATTTCTCTACGTGCTTCCCTTTCCCCGTCGTATTGTTCTTCTTGGCTTCGACTCGCTTCTTATACCTTTCCAACCTCTCATCTAAAGCATTTTTCATCCCTTTAAGTATTTTATCAAAAGACACCGAACCCCATGGATAATCATTAAAATTATCTATTGTGTTGATGAAATTCAACCACACATGGGAGACATATCAGTGTCGATCCCGTCCCATGAAAAAAAGCTCCAGCACATAGTACAAGGCCAGTTTTACAACATCCTCGTCTGGCATAGCTGACACATTTAGTTTGCGAAGTCTCGAGTAGAAATCCATGAGCTCCATGTCCTCGTCCTCGAAGTACGTATTGGTGGCACGGTGGAAACAAATCTCAAACCGGTAACCAAACCAAACTCGTGGGCAGAAAAACGAATCAGTCTTCCTGGAAAGAAGGAAAAAAAACATAAGATGCTAATAATGGTAACAAAAAACTTATATACAACCATCAACTGCTAAAAAATAAAATTCTTTGACTACATTGTAGTTCAAACACCATATTTTTACCTTTAATAAGGAACCACATTTTGTCATCGTACCCTACTGTGTTAAACTCCCACTGAAGCACATTGTGCACCAACTGAGACGAAAATGTCAGCGTCCGAATCCATTCTATACAGTCAAAACTTGTTAAATTTGTGATAACCGCATGGTAGTGCTCATCATACGATGTCTTGAGAGTGAAGGACAGTCTAAATTCATTTGCCATTTGCTTCAACCTGCAAAAAAAAAAGTTCGTTATAGTTAAATTTCATGGAAAAAGCCAAAAAATAAGGCTAAAACAACCAAACTGTCAAAACGCTCGGCAAAACTCGACGACACATGACACACTCGATAAAGCTCGATAGCAAAAATCGATGAAACTTTTGTTGGATTCCTTCATTCGAGATACGCTAGGTCAGACATCCAACATACGCTAGGTCGGACATCCGACAATACGACTGTGTCAGATGTCGGCCTAGTCGAGTGCCAGATTCAGAATCCGACATTGTAAAACTCTTTGGTTGACGTATCCGACACTCGACACAAATGTTTTAACTTTCATCGAATCTCGTTTGGTCGAAGAAACCGACACTGAAATCGACACTCGATGAAGTGAAAATTGGTTCATCCGACAAACCTGTCAAGTCCTATCGGATGCACGAACCGACACTTGCCATCAGATCATTTTACGTAAAACCGACACTCGACATTCCCAATTACATATATGTCGAGTGTCAGAGACATGGTTCAAGACATCGTGATGTCAGTTTCTACGAAACTGACACTCGATGTCTACGAAAATGCCTTGATGACGAGTGTCGGTTGGTGATCCGACAGGACTAGACACTTAATGTCGAGTGTCGAGTATAAAATTGACACTCGTCATCATCTTCGTCGTGACAAAAATCGTCCGTTTTCACCATTTTCATACATATCAAACCACAAAATTAATCTAATAACACTTCATTTAGCCCCATAAACACAGAATAAGTACAAAAATTGATCTGAAACTCAATTCCTAAATTCAAAAATCCATAAAATCTAGCCCAAAACCCTAAGAAATTCAAATGTTTAATTTTGTATATAAATCTCTATTTATGCCTAATCTAAACGTTATTTTCATTCTTTATAACGCAAATATCACATCAAACGATCCAGAAAACTACCAAAAAAATAAAAAATAGCAAAAAAACTAACGAAATAACTTACCCGAGTGTCGATTCTTGTTTCTCTCTGCTTCATCTTGCTTGTATCGTCAAACGATCGTCATGCCAGATTTCTCTTGCTGCGTTTCGGACGGTGTTGAGTGATGTAGGAGGCTTGATAAAGACAGACGATTCTATGAAAAAAGGGGAAAATGAAGAGTTTTGTAATAAATTTAATTTCTCATGGGTATTTTGATCATTTTACGATAAAAGTGTCTATAATATAAAAATTTTTAAGATGTATTTTATTTTTATTATAGATCCTTAATTGTGTCTATTTTTTTTAATTTTCTCAAATTTAAATTAGTTTAAGTCAAGTGAGAGACAAGCATTAATTGCTTGAACTCCTTTGTCTTTTGGAAAACAATATATTAAGTTCAACTTTTTTGTATTTTAAGCATATCTTATTCGGTTGTAGGGTACAAAGAGGGAAATATTTATTAAAATATAATATTTAATGTTGATATTTATCATTTGCTTTAGATGAAGTGAGAAGGTTCTAGCATGAGAAACCAAGAGACAAATAAATAAAAAGAAATAAATATATTTCTTGCTTTGGAAGAGAAGACAGACAAAAAAGGAGAGAGAAATTTATTGAGAAGAAATTAAGAGGGAGAGAAGAGGAAGAAAAATTCATACAAGAGAGAGAGACCAAGAGGAAGAACAGAGAGCAGATCAGAAAAAAAAACAAAAACAAAAACAAAATAATGAATTTCAATTAATTATCTTTTACAGAGTGAAATAAAGGAAAGCCGGTAATAGGGAACGTGGGAGTGAAGTTTTTGCAAAACAATATAAAGGAAGAGAGAATTGGAAGTTGGGTGTTTGATGAATAGACAGAGGAGTATTTGTCTCTAATACTTGATAGTTAAGCAAAGGAGGACCTTTGTAAGTGGAGGAAGTGTTGGTGTCAAAGTCTACTACGTATGCATGTGCCATGCACATAATGAGTTTTGATAAACTTGTGATAAAACAATAATATTATTTTTATTGCTATTTTAATGTTTCTAGAATTATATTTTAGGAAGTATTTGATTTGTAATAAATATCTCTTTAGATTAGGATATAATATCTTGTATCCTAATTAGAATAGGAGAATATTTATTTGTCCTAATTCCTTTTGGAGTTTGTTTATAACACTTCCTATTTTATTTCTCCTAATCCTAATATGATTTTGATTAGAATTTTTACAGGATTCTAGGAGATTTCGGTCAGACCTCTCACTATATATATATAAAGCTCTTCAGGCGGCTGATTACGTGATTAAGAGATTAACGTGTTGGTTGTTTTGGTTGTAAGAGAGTCTTGAGTTCGGCATTCCATGAATTCATAGAAGAGAGCTTCAACACAAAAGGAATGCCTTCTTTGATTTGATTCTTTGAGTCTTTGGTTAATGTATGAGAGTTAAAAATCGTATATGAGTTGTTGATTAAGTCTGAGTGAGTTAGTAGACAATTGGGATAACTTGAGGGTTGAGTGTTTATATAATTCTGTGTCAGACATCGGGTGTTATGTATAACTTAACATGTGCTATTAAGTTATTTGTGACAGAGAGTGGGCAGTGTCACTAGAGTTTAAGATCTTGGAGGGATTTTATTTGTCAAAGATTAGGTCAGTGTGTGAGAGTGAGTCAGCACTATAAAAGATCCTAAAGATTGTACAAACAAGAACTTAGTGAATTACAGCTCTATAGCTGTCCGTGGACGTAGGTTTTATAACCGAACCACGTAAAATCCTCCTGTGCCGATTTACTTTACAGTTTATTGTTATATTTCTTATAAATGCATACCTCCAGAACTATCAGGAAGAAAAGAAAAGAAATATATATATACGTTACAAGGGGCTGCTGAAATAAAGAGGAAAGGTAAGGAGAAAAATTAGTAGAAAGGAAACAAGGAGAAGGTCTGGTTCCCTGGCCATGTTCCAAGATACTCCTTTATTCTTTGGCTTGCTTCATTGGGTCGTCTTCGTACTATGGATCGACTACGGCGTCATGGCATGTTATCTTCTTCGGGCTGTGTTCTTTGTGCTTCAACAAATGAGACTCACGAGTATCTTTTCTTTAGCTGTCCTTTCTCGTCTTTTGTATGGGGGGAGATTTCAGCTAAGACACTCATTGTTTGGCCATCTTTTGGTTGGCTCTCTCTACTTCATTAGGCTTCTCTTCATCTTCAAGGCAGGAAGAATTTTGGACATATCCTTGCACGTTTGGTTTTTTCTGCTACAGTTTATTTTCTATGGTATGAGAGAAATGATCGTGTGTATCAACAGCGTCATCGGACTCGTCGTATATATATTAGAGGCCAAGTATGTGATCACTCCTCAGCTTCATGCCATATGGGGCCTACATCGTTAGTTTTGTTTCTTGGACTTTGTTTTTTGTTGCTTGGGCCAATGCGCCCTTTTGTTCTGTTGTTTTGGTGATGATAGTTTTGTTGTGGTTGCTTTTGGGCCAATGTGCCATCTTCTGTTTGTTTGGGGCCTTTGGCTCTACGTTTCGTTTGTTTTGTTTGGGGCCTTTGGGCTTTGTTTTTTCCTTTTGGACTTGTGAGTACTAGGTACTCTTCTTGGGGTATACCCCTTGTATTTTATACTTTTGTTTTTCTTTTTATGTAAATAGTAATTTTTCCAAAAAAAAAAAACAAAGAGAAGGAATTGTATCTTTTATACGGTTCATGAGGGATGGATTTTTAAGTTGAAATTTAAGTTTTGTTTGATTTTGGCGACTGATTTTGTTTGAATTAAATTTTCTAAATAAAGTGTTTGATTTATGTGAGACGAAGAAATTCAACTTGGATGGTAGTTAGCAGGCTCTATCCTCTAGCTAACTAAGGGTAGTCCCCAGTGCGAGTGAAAATTTTATAAAATTTTATTTATTTTATAGTAAATTTTTTATATTTATTTATTTTATATTTCAGTATGATAAATTTAAGTTATTGATGATTTTAAGAATAGTAATTATTTTTATGATGATTGGTTGAATTTGAAAGAATAAAATGTAATTTATTTATTTATTTTTATTTGAGTCAAAGTTTATGGAAATTGTAATTTGAGCAAAAATATATGAAAAATTATGAATTTATGATGAATTATTCGATTTACTAAATTTTGATTAAATTCCAAATTTTATGAAAAAATTGTGGGAAAATTTTATATGACGTTGGAATTACTATTTACTATGGAATTGAGTAAAGTTAATGGTTTTAAAGAAAAGAAACTGCTATACAAGTAACCTTCCCCGTTGTTATTGGATCATCTCTCTCTGCCTGAACAAATATGTCATCAGGCAGGACAGATTCCCCCCTCCCGGTGATATATGGATTTGATATGTGGATATGGATGGATATGTGATATTGCCTGGATGGATATACAACGTTGCATGGATGATGAGTATGTTAATAATATGATGTGATATAAGATTATCCCCCTCTGTCTGTGTGTATAAGATATGATAAATTTCACATGGGTACTTATTTGGAGTGGATTTTAGTAATAATTCACTGATTATTTGAAGTATAAAATTGTACTTGTATAAAAGCTATTATTATTGTTATTTTTATGTTATTTCAGTTGAAAAAAATCACTTATTGATATTTCTGAAATATGGAATTTTTCTCGAGAAGAAGTATTATTATCAATTTTATGATATCTCTATTGAAAATAATTGTTTATAAACTTTTATATAAATATAAATGAATTTATTCTATTTTACACGATTTAAAAATATTTATGAATTTACTAAAAAAAAAAAGAAAGATTCCACTCACTGGGCCTCTAATTGTCCTTTTTCCTCCTTTTTCTATTTTCTCCCCCCACAGGTTGTTGCTGGATTGGTACTAAGCATCTCCTTGTGCATAGAAGTGGCCACATGACGATAAATAAATCCTAGCATTTTCTTCCCATATATATTAGTTATATTTTCTAATGTCATGCTAAACTAAGTAAAATTGAAATATTTACATAAAATTGTGTTTTATTTGCGTTGGGTTGGAAATGAGGATTTTCAAAAGTAGTTGGTTGATGTTGTGAAAAATTGGAAGTGTTTTGAATAAACTTTCAAGTTGTGATAAGTTTAAAAAAAAAAATAGAGAAAACTTTGCCAAAATTTTATTTCATTGTTTTTGACATTGTGTATAAACTTAATTTTTATTAGACCCTTCTTAATTATCATTGTTCATAGGATGTTAGGGATCCCATGAATAGTGATAATTGGGTTGGATCGTATCATCTCCCTTAAAGAAAGTATCGCCCTTAAAAAAGGCACCACCTTGAATAAGGATCTCGCTTGAAGAAGGCATCTATCTTGAAGTGGGCATTTACCTTGAAGAAGGAATCTCCCTCGAGGAAGGCATCTCCCTCGAAGAAGGAATTCGAAATCTATCTTAAAGAATGGATCTTGAAAAAGAAATTTGAAATTCATCTTGAAGAAGGAAGTTCAAATTTGATTTTCATCTTGAAGAAAGAAATCTGCCTTGTAGAAGGAAGTTCACCTTGAAGAAGGGATTTGAAGAAGAAGAACTTAGAAGAAAATTGAAGTCATATGGAATTAGACGAATAACCCACTTGAAAAAATTCCTCTAGAGATTAGAAAGCAGTTTGTTGAAGAACACATCAAATGAGGTAAATTTTGAATTGATTTGAAATCATCAAAATATTCTCATCCTTGCAAGAATGGTCGAAGACCTAATCTTTCTTGAAGAATTCCCTAGTGAGTCCAAGGATCAACAACGAAACAAAAATTCTTAAAAGAAGGGCATGAAGCCCAAAGAATGAGAAGTCTGAAGAGATAAAAGGATACTCAGCGGAAGGCATGAAAAATGAAAAGTCTAAAGACTAAGAAGATATAATATGATAGAACTTTCCCTAGTTGACCTGTGATAAGTGTCTATTTATATATCATTTTCATATCAATTCGTCCATGTTTCTTTGCTATATTCCTTGGTATTTTTATGTTTTTGTGTGGTTTTTGATGTTTGTAGGAGTTTTGGAGGAACTTACACAAAATTGGAGTAAAACCCTTCATTTTCACCTCTGCTAGTCAACCAATTTCTTGGAGTTGATTGTATCGATATATAATTAACCGGATAACATGCTATATACCATTGAAAAGCTCTCGAAGTCTATTTTCTGGAGAAATTTACGGTTCACGAATTTATGTAGTGTACCGAAAGTTGTGATAAAAATGGTATGAAAAGTGTATATTTGTAATTCCATATATCACCGTAGCATGTTATTAAATACAGGGCACTGTAGCAAGTTACTGTAGCAGAGTATTTAAACACATTTTAGGGTTTTATTTTCAGAACTTGAAGAGGGGAGAACGTGGAGGAGGCTGCATCTTTGGATTTCTCTCATCTCTTGGAGTTCTTGAAGGAGATTGAAGGCTTGGAAAGAGGAAGAACTACAAATCCTAAGAGATTTCATCAAATTTGCTAAGTTTTTCCTTTCCCTTTCATTTTCTGGAATTGCTATGTATTGTATTATATTTGTATTGTGTCTGAGTATGTGTAACTAAATCTGAATTGGTTGAGGGTGATTTCAAAGCCCTTGATATGGTTTTTGTGAGTTGATTGTGCAAGAAATTATTATCCAATTCTCTAATTGAAGTTGCTTGTATTTTCCCATGTTTAATGCTTATGATTACTTGCTGATTGTATTTGGGTGGCCAACTGAATATAATCTGGATATTGTCTATTGCTAGATTAGAAATCTTGATCCGTAATTGTCTTGAATTTCTAATCATTAGTAGCAAAATTGTGATCAGAGATTGCAATTGGAGAATATAACCTAAGTTAAATAATCCGAGCTTGTGTGTTTATTGCTTAGATCAACCTGTCTTTCTTTTCGTAATGCATCCATTGAATTAAATTTAGAGAGCTTGTTCTAGGTTGTTTAATGGATAGAGATTAAATAAAGAGCCTGTTTTATTTAACAACAAAGTAAGGAAAGATTGGGATAACAGAGCTTATTGTTATCTACGGTTGATAATTTCAATGGTGTAATTAGATGATAATTCTACAATTAATTCGCAAATCTATATCTTGTGGTGGAGAATGATCCCTTAACCAGATTTCTCTCATTGATTTTTCACTCAAATTAACTTTCTGTTTTGTTATTCTTCATTTGCATTCTTAGTTCATTTAGCTAATCATTCAACAAAACCCCTCTTATTTAGTTTATTGTTGCTGGAAAATAACAAATTCAATTAGAATCAATCCTTGTAGGAACGATATCTTACTCATCACTTTATTACTTGTGTGACTAGTATACTTGCTAGTTTCTAACGTATCAACCTGAAGAAATCAACAAGTGAAGAATAGAAGGAAAAAGTACTCAAAAGAATGGCATGAAATCCAACAAATGCAAAAGTCTGAAGAGACTGATGAATGAAGAATAAAGGATACTCAGTTGAATGCATAAAGAATGAAAAAGTCTAAAGACCACGAAGCATTGCATGATAGACGTTCTCCCTAGTGTGCATGTATAAGAAGAAACCCGAAGAAGTAGGTGCACTTAAGAGTGTTTTTAAGCCATTAAAATAGGCACAAGCCCTAAGAAAAGGCGCGTTGAAGATTGTTTAAAAACCCTAGAAAGTATGTGCACTTAAAAGTGTTTTAAGCCCGTAGAATAGGCACAAGCCCTAAGAAGAGGCGCATTAAAGAGTGTTTAAAAATCGTAGGAAGTAGGTACACTTAAGAGTGTTTTAAATCCTTAGAATAGGCAAAGCTCTAAGAAGAAGTGTACTGAAGAGTGCTTAAAAATCCTACGAAGTAGATGCACTTAAGAATGTTTTAAGCCCTTAGAATAGACGCATAGAAAAGTGTTTTCAAACCTTAGAAGTAGGTGCACTTAAGAGTGTCTTATCTTAGTATCATAAAGATGCATCCCATGCATTAGAAGGATGCATTGTCTGCATTATAAGAGTGCACATCATGTATCATAAGGATGCATTCCACGCATTAGAAGGATGCATTAGTCTGCACTAGAAGAGTGCACATCATGCATTATAAGGATGCTGATGTGTTCGAAACTAGCAAGTATACTAGTCGCACAAGTAATAAAGTGATAAGTAAGATATCGTTCCCACGAGGATTGATTCTAATTGAATTTGTTATTTCCAGCAACAATTAACTAAATGGGGGGTTTTGTTGGTTGATTAACTAGATGAAAAATTGAATACGACGGTAATTAATGAATAACACAATGCAAACTTAATTGAAATGGGAATTAATCAATGATAGAAATCTGGTTAAGGGATCATTCTCCACCACAAGATATGGATTTGCGAATTAATTGTAGAATTGTCATCCAATTACACCATTGAAATTATCAACCGTAGATAACAACAAGCTCTGTTATCCCAATCTTTCCTTACTTTGTTGTTAAATAAAACAGGCTCTTTATTTAATCTCTATCCATTAAACAACCTAGAACAAGCTCTCTAAATTTAATTCAATGGATGCATTACGATAAGAAAGATAGGTTGATCTAAGCAATAAACACACAAGCTCGGATTATTTAACTTAGGTTGTATTCTCCAATTGCAATCTCTGATCACAATTTTGCTACTAAGGATTAGAAATTCAAGACAATTACGGATCAAGATTTCTACTCTAGCAATCGACAACAACCAGATTATATTCAGTTGGCCATTCCAAATACAATCAGCAAGCAATCATAAGCATTAGATATGGGAAAATACAAGCAACTTCAATTAGAGAATTGGATAACAACTTCTTGCACAATCAACTCACAAAAACCATATCAGGGGCTTTGAAATCACCCTCAACCAATTCAGATTCAGTTACACATGTTTAAAACGTGGTAAATACAATACAACATGGAGACATTCCAGAAAATGAAAGGGAAGGGAAAAACTTAGCAATTTTGATGTAAATCTCTTTGAATTGTAGTTCTCCCTCTTTCCAAGCTTTCTTTCTCCTTCAAGAACTCCAAGAAATGAAAGAAATCCAAAGCTACAGCCTCTACCACGTTCTCCCCTCTTCAAGTTATTCAAATAAAACCCTAAAATGTGTTTATATACTCTGCTACAGTAACATGCTACAGTGCCCCGTATTATACATGCTACAGTTATTTGTGGAATTACATTTCTACACTTCTCACACTGTTTTTATTATAACTTTCGGTACACTGAATGGATTTATGAACCGTAAATTTCTCTAGAAAATAGACTTCGAGAGCTTTCCAACGGCATATAACATGTTATCCGGTTCATTGTATATCAATACAATTAAATCCGAGAAGATGGTTGACTAGCAGAGATGAAAATGAAGGCTTTTACTTCACTTTGGTGCAAGTTCCTCCAAAACTCCTACAAACATTAAAACCACACAAAAACATAAAAATACCAAGGATTATAGCAAAGAAAAATAGATGAATTGATATGAAAATGATACATAAATAGACACCTATCAAATTCCCCCACACTTAAACTTTGCTAGTCCTCGAGCAACTACGACGAAATGAAACAAAACTAAATCGAAACATATTCAAAGAAAAAAATTAAAACACACATGTTTTAGCTTGCAAATAGGCCTCAAAGATTGTACTTAATTATAACCCAAGGAAAACTTCAAAATAATGCACTTGATCAAGAATTTTATCTCAAAGATTAGTTTCGCTTCACTTCAATTCCTCAAGTGTGTGTGTGTGAGCCATTCTCACCTAATCACTTGTAACCCGGATGAGTTTATGCATAAAAATGAATCATATTTAATAGTGAAGATGTGTGTATAAATGAACTCCATAGGCTGCTTTTCAAGTCACTCTCCACTAATGTAGACATGTACAACACCAAGGATCAAGTAGGACTTTATTAAGCTTGTAACGTTTGGCTTGGGTGAAGGTATGATAAAGGATAATAATTTGGCTCAAATCACCCACAAACACATAAATCATTCAAGACTATGTAGAGCTCAACCCTATAACACAACTTCATTTCAATTCACCAGGTTACTCCCCCAAACTTATTTAGAACACTCAATCTTTTTTTTTTATTACACTTCCCTTGCCCCACACTTAAACAACACATTGCCCTCAATGTGTAAGTACGTGGACGATAAGTACAGATTGGCTTTTTTTTTCTTTTTTTTTACAAACACAATAGAACTCACTTGCATTGCTCATGACACATCCCAACCTCCTCTAACTTTCCAAAACCAGAACATAGTTCAAAATTTAATTGTGAATGATCTACATTTTTTTTTGGAAAAGTTACTTAGTAATATAAATCCAAAAAAAATTAAAATGTACAAAAATCCGAGGGGCATACCCCAAGAATTACAAGAAGGACGTAAAGTCCAAACACACAATCCAACAAAGATCAAAAAATATAGACCACAAGCGGCCTAAAACAAAGTAAAAAGGCCATAAACGGCCTTAACAACATAAATGATAAATGGCCACAAAAGGTTTAAATCATAAAAATACAAGAGCTTCAGCCGTTCTTGTTTTTCTTCTTCTTACCCTTCTTTACCGGAGTAGCTGGGGTGTCCGTATGAGTATGATCAATCCTATCAGATTGATCCTCATCACTCAGCCTATTCAAAGGCTCAAAACGGGAGGAAGAAGTCTCAAGAGGTTGTCCTGTGTTTATCCGCCCTAATGAAACAGATGCCTCGCGATTGGTTGAATAATGGATAGTACCCAAGAGCTTACCTTGGTCGGTCGCAAAAGGAGATAGAGAGTCAGATTTTGAGACTGACTCTGTGCTCAAAACTGTAGCAGCCTTAGGAGGCACAACTTGCACTAAAGAATCTGCTGGAATAGCAACAGCTTTGGAACTCTCAGCGACATCAGTCACAACACTTACCCGAATTCAAGGGGGCACCATCAGAAGGGGTGCTATCAGAGGTGCTAGCCTCAATCTTATCCTGGACTGGAGTCTTTACCGGTTCCGGACAACTGTGACCAAACCTGCGACATTTGGAGCAACGTTTTGGAATCCACTCATATTCGACTTCAATTTGGATGGGCTCAGGAGAGAGTTTGCACTTGAAATCAAAGTTCTGGATCGGAGGGCGCTTTGCATCAAGAAGAACACATACCCTCGCATACTCCAATCTGGAAAGATCGAAAGTCATCTTGTCACAAGACATAGGTTGTCCAACCATGCTGGAAACAATGCTAAGACCTTTGGTTGTCCACAAAGGGAAAGGCAGGCCATATAATCGGATCCAAACAGGAATATACCTCAATTGATTTGCATTAAAATCTAAATACGGGTTCCAAGGTTGTAAGATAATTGTTTTACCTCCGAACATCCAAGGACCGCGAGCAATTATGTTATGAACCTCTTCCTCCGTTTGGAAGCGGAAGATGAGAAACCCCTTGTTTGTAGAACGGACGTCCTCCAAGCCGCTGGATTTCCATGCACGCATGGCCAACGAGCGAGCAGCATGAAAAGGCATCACATATCCCGGAAATAAACCAACAAGACATCTACGCCATTCGGTCACATTTTTATCAACGATCTCATCCGGGATCTCAAGCACTGTACCCGGTTTCTTGGGAGTAATCCCTAGCAGTTTGCATCAATTACTTGAATCGATAATCTTAACTTTGTCGGCCCAATTAGTCTTATGCGAATCCATTGACCAAACCACAAGGAATCAGGAAATCGACCAACAAGCAAAGATGCATGAAATAACCTGAAGAACAAACTGGGCGGGGCTGATGAACAGTGTCACCGGTAAGTGAATAGTAACCACCGCAATGAACAGTAATATTCGAATTGAAGAAGCGGCGATTTGAGGGGTTTTTCGTTGGAATCAGATGACGGCCAAGAAGGAAAAGTTGGTCAGTGTTGCCCAATCTACTAGATGGTGGCGAAGGTGAGATACAACTTGCCGTTTTTCGGTGAGATGTGGTGGTGAATAGTAAATCCGAAACTTTGAGACCTTGAATGGAGGTGTTGCGACGCGAATCTGGTGGTGCTGATGAAGGGAAACTTGTAGAACGTTGCCTGATCTACAAGAATTTGATGGAGGTGAGATGCCACTCGCCGATGACAGGCGGCAGGCGGCGGTGAATAGTGAAAATCCGAAACTTTGTGGCCCTGAACGGAGGTGTTGCGGCGTGAATCTGGTGGTGCTGATGAAGGAAAAGTTGTAGATCGAGCCAAGGCCAAAACGATGGTGATGGTGGTGTCGTTTCACTCGCCAGTTGGCAGCAGATGAATAGTAAATCCGAACACTGTTTTCGACGGTTTTGATCGCCTTCCGGTCGGAATCTGAAGAGGGTCAAGAAGGAAAGTTTCCTCAGGATATTCTGATCTACAACATATGTAAATCTCAAAGGCTGATTCGCCAAACGAGTGGAGTGAACAGTAACTCCGGTGACCCTAGTTGAGAGAAAATTTTCTCCCTCCCTGCCCTATGCTCATAGGTAAGAGATAAACTGTTTGGAACAAATTCATTTGAGGTTAGGAAATCTTTTAGTGAGTTAACAAAGAAAAAGGCTTACAGAGGCTCAAAGGGGTAACTAGGGATCAATTTCAGTCAAGGTTGGCTATTAAGGCTCAAACGGTCCAAAGATGGCCTAAATCATTTCCCCAATGTTGCACAGTCTAGGATTTCGCCTCGAGTGACCATCAAACAAGTTCTAGAATTCATTGAAATCTGAAGAAACATTTAAATTACATAAACTTTCTCTAAGTGAACAAATAACTCAGTGATAATAGCTCAGTGCTCAATGTTGCGCAAGGAATCAAAAGCAAAGCGAAAACCAATAAACATTTCAAGCACACAGATCCATGCATCATTTATCATTTTCCAAGAGTTATTCTTAATTCAATCATTATCTTATCATCGACCCACAAAATGCAAGAAAAGAGGTACGTGGCGTTGTTACACCTGAGTCAAGATTGTATATTTCAACAATCCTTAGGATCAGTAGCCCGCAGACTTAAGGTTTCCAGCCTATATACCTTTATTATGAAAGAACAAAACAAGAAACAAGACACTTCAAACAACATAAATAAACAAACTACAGATTTATTTAGAGAGAATGCGTTTCAAGAGTTAAGGAAACCCCATATTCTGCCATTCTCAGGTTTTTCCACAATGTTTTTTTTCTTTCGAATCAAAACTGATAAAGACAAAAACACACAACAACTCTAAATTACACAAAACTAAACTTACTCATAAAATAACAAAGTCCAACAAGCCAGCAAACAAAAACAAGTCAGTTAGAATGGGTCTAAAAAGTTTAGAAGTTAGCCTCCTTATTCAGCCATTATGGATTGAAGAGATCCAGAATGCGTTTCAAGAGGAATTAAACTTTTTAAGCCACCACTCTAAAAGCCATGATTAGAAAATATTACGTGGGGCGAAAGAAATAACCTGAAAAAAACTCAAAAGAAATGACATGAAAAATCTCAAATAAACACACTAAAAAGAAAGTAAACAAAAATGAAGCAAACCAATAGATAGAGATTACAGATGGAGCGTTAAATCCAGTCTACGCCTTTATTGCCTTCTCCAAACCAATCTATCCGAGCCGTTGTTGGATCAGGCGAATAGACGAATTCTTGGAGTTTATCAATTAACTCCCCTGCAGTTGAAGCTGTAACCAGGATTTGCCTCGCTGACTGGTGAGATGAAGTTTTTTTCTACAGCTTGATCAAGAAAAGACAACAAACCATCAAAAAAATTATTGACATTTAACAAACCAATGGGTTTCCGATGGATGTTTAGCTGTGCCCAAGAGGTGATTTGAAATATCTCCTCTAATGTACCATAACCCCGGGCAAAGCTATAAATGCATCAGATTTAATGACCATATGTGCAATACGCTCATGCATGCTAGAGACCTGTAACTCTTCCCCCATGGTATTGCCTACGATATCTCGTACAGCTAATGGTTTAGGGATAATGCCGAGAACTTTGCTTCCTCCTAAGGATGCAGCTGTCGACACACACCCCATTAACCCAAGACTACCCCCTCCGTAAATCAAATGAATACCCCTTGCAGCTAATGTCCTACCAAGATCAAGAGCTGCTGTTGTAAACTCTCCATCTTTACCAAATTGCGATCCACAAAATACGCATATATTTTGGAATCGCCGAATTGGTGTTTTCTCCATTTCTACAAGTGCTCTAACCTTGTGTAAGACAATGATGCACGTTAGGTAATATGCTTTTCAAGTGTAAGACAGGTTATAATAATGACATTTGAAAATATGGAGAATGGATATATACACACGTAAAACTCTCAAATTTGACAAATGGGGACATAATTTCAGTGAGGGTTGCTCGATGCAGATTTATCGCCCCAAGATTTGAAAAAAAAAAGACATGCTTTCGGTGGGGTTTGACAAAACCGCCACACTTGTCTCCCACGTGAAGCATGAAAAGTAAAGATATACTTTCAGCGGAGGTTGACAAAACCTCCACACTTGTCTCTCACGTGTGCTTATATCATAGGGCAGTCATATGGTTTGTCAAAAAGAAAACTTGAAATTAAAACAAACAAAATCAACAAACAATAACAACACAAAAACAACATTGATAATTAGATCAAACGAAACAAGAAAGAAATAAAATTCAACAACAACTACACACATTCAAATATACAAGTAGTTGTGATTGTGGATCACATCTTCCTCTGGTTTTACGTCCAGTAACGGCTGAAACGCCTTCTATGAGTCGGGGATTTGCTTCCCATCCAGTTTTCTTATAAACTGGCAAACAGGGTCGTTTTTAGTCAGATTCCCTAGACTATAACACTGCAATTCATCACGAAATTGTGTCCATAGATTAAGCAATTCACGCTGAACAAGTCCACAAGAATGTGACTCGAGAGTTAACAAAACATTATCCAGCGACTCATTACTCAAACCATTCTTAATAAATGAAAGTTTATCTTCTCTATTCCTGGACACAAAACCTAATGAACGACAAGTCTGGTTACAATTCCATCTAGCACATTTATAACATACTTGTAACCTCTTCGCTCTTTGCCTCTTCGCGTAGTAGCTTTTCCCTAGACCAGGCATGTATTTTGCTAGATTAATATCAGGCTCACCGGACAATCTCACCTTGGCTTCGATAAGCCATCGGATATCCGCAAGCACATTTAGAAGCATCAACGCCCAAAGTCTAGTCATCTGTACTTTATAAATTTTAAACACAGCATTTTGAGGAAGTGAAGGGAAATATTTACGAAGGTTCGATAGAAAGATATCGGCATCCATTGAAGAGGAGAAAAGGAAAGATATTACCGATAATGCTATTGAGTTTGTTCTTCTCCCAGATATGCACGATTTAAACCTTCGAGCAATGACTTCAGCTCTCGTTTGGATGTTTCCTCAAGCTGCTGCACAAATGAATTCGAAGTACGGAATAATCAAATTAAACAAAAGGAAGGAAAAGAAAAGAGCAGAAACGAAACTAAAGACACATAAAAGAGATAACAACACAATAGCAAATAAAAGTCAAAAACAAATAAAAAATATAAAAACAAATAAGACAGATGACAAAGAGAGATAAAACCTGATCAATTTGATGGCCTACGAAAGGAATCTCCTCGAGACACAAAATCGATCATTATTACCTCATTTTATTTTTCTTTTCTTCTTTTTTTTTATTTTTCAAAAACATTGGGTTGCCTCCCAATAAGCTCTTGGTTTAACGTCCTCAGCCCGACGTTGGTTCCATCATGGGAGGATCCAATCTCCGCTGTGCTTCTCTAGTGGGCTTGGATCCTTCTTCGAACAAGAAATGGTGCATGCATATGGCTGGGCCTTGGATGTTAGCAATCGTCCACTTAATAGCTATTTTGTGATCTCTAAGTACTCGGACGAGTTTTGCTTCTTGTATTGGTGCAAGGCCCATTTCTATTATAATTGACAAAGTATCTTTCTCACCCAAGAACACATGCTTCAAATAATCTAGAAGTGGCTTAAGCTCCAAGGTATTGGCTTTCATCACAGAAGGAAGAAGTTTCTCATTAGATAATGGCAATTCAATATACAAAACATCATACCTGTTTGTGGTTATAGCTATAGTCTCATCTAAGCATGCCATAGCTTCCTCCATTTCTTTGGACACTTGTATAAAAATTCTTGATTCCTTAGAATTTTCTGTCCCTATGTGCTCACTAATAGCTACATCAAATCCATTCTTGCGAGTTAACCCAAAACATTGTTGTGGCAAAGAATCAATAACGTCAACTGCAAAAACAGAATGTAAGTCACTAGGGTACCTCATTGCCTCAAAAATATTGAAACGGATAACCTTGCCATCAAACTCTATGGTGAGAGTGCCATCATGAACATCAATCTTGATTCTAGCAATTTTCGAGAATGGTCTCCCTAAAAGAATCGGTGTTGGATTAGGAGATGTCTCATCCTCTATTTTAAGGACATAGAAGTCTGCTGGGAAAACCAATTGATTCACCTGCACAAGCACATCTTCCACAACTCTTTTGGGATATGCATTAAAATGATCAGCAAGTTGAATGGTAATACCAGTTTTCGCAAAAGGTCCAAGATTTAAAGAAGCATAAATAGAATATGGCATGACATTAATAGATGCTCCTAAATCTATCATAGCTCTTTCAAACTTGGTTTTACCAATGGTGCATGGAATGGTGAACGTACCTGGATCTTTCCATTTTGGAGGAATTTTTCTTTGTAGAACAGCTGAAACATTTTCCCCTACACTTACTTTCTCATTTCTTTTTAACTTTCTCTTGCTCGTGCATAACTCCTTGAGACATTTTATATAACGAGGTACTTGCTCGATAGCATCCAGAAGTGGTATATTTACCTCGATTTTGTGAGAAGTTTCCAGGATTTCTTGTTCTTGTTCCTCCTTCTTCAATTTTGCCAATCTGCTAGGAAAAGGTGGAGGAGTAACATAAGAAGAAATAGCAGTTTTAAGACTTACCTTAGAGGATGATGTCTTGTTCATGGTGGAAGTGGTGCCATCTTCTTCATCAGTTTGTGATTTCTTTGGCAGGACATCTAATTGCTCTCCATTTTGCAAAGTTATCACACAAGCATTCTCTCTTGAATTGATCACCGTTCGAGAAGATAATTTTTCTGAGCCTTGGCCCTCGAATTTGCTCATGCTAGTAGCCAATTATCCCATTTGATTTGCCAGGTTTTGGATACTTGCCCCAGTTTCCTGCTGGAATTGCATTGTGTTAGTGGCAAGTGCATTAACAATATCCTGGAGTGACAAACCTGAGTTTTCTGGAGCTGGTTGTGGCATTGGTGGTGGTTGCATTTGAAATGATTGCTGCACTCTAGGTCGATTAAAACCTTGTGGCTGATTTGGTATGGCATTTGGGGCGATTGGTTGATGATTCCAGTAATTAAAATTAGGGTGATCTCCCCATCTGGCATTATAAGTATTAGAGAAGGGATCATACCGTTGCCTCGGTTGTCCTGGAAATCCAACCATGGCATTGGCTCGTTCCATATATTCTTCTTGTAAAGTTGGATACATGTCGATTGGATGTTCCATGGTAGAATATATCCCACATGCATAAGATTTCTGCATATCTCCTACAGCCATGTTTTCCACAAGAGAAGTTAGCTCAGAAAGTTGTTGTTCAATGTTCTGAGTGCTTACCTCATTTACACTCCAATGTAATTGTGGCTCAAATCGGCTATTGAATTGTTGGAAGTTTATTGCCATGTCGCCTAAACACAAACAATCAGAAAAGAAAAACAAACAAAATACGAATCAACAATGAAAACAAAATAACAAATCGATTAGAAAATCAATCCCCGGCAACGGCGCCAAAAACTTGATGCGTTCGAAACTAGCAAGTATACTAGTCGCACAAGTAATAAAGTGATAAGTAAGATATCGTTCCCACGAGGATTGATTCTAATTGAATTTGTTATTTCCAGCAACAATTAACTAAATGGGGGGTTTTGTTGGTTGATTAACTAGATGAAAAACTGAATACGACGGTAATTAATGAATAACACAATGCAAACTTAATTGAAATGGGAATTAATCAATGATAGAAATCTGGTTAAGGGATCATTCTCCACCACAAGATATGGATTTGCGAATTAATTGTAGAATTATCATCCAATTACACCATTGAAATTATCAACCGTAGATAACAATAAGCTCTGTTATCCCAATCTTTCCTTACTTTGTTGTTAAATAAAACAGGCTCTTTATTTAATCTCTATCCATTAAACAACCTAGAACAAGCTCTCTAAATTTAATTCAATGGATGCATTACGATAAGAAAGATAGGTTGATCTAAGCAATAAACACACAAGCTCGGATTATTTAACTTAGGTTGTATTCTCCAATTGCAATCTCTGATCACAATTTTGCTACTAAGGATTAGAAATTCAAGACAATTACGGATCAAGATTTCTACTCTAGCAATAGACAACAACCAGATTATATTCAGTTGGCCATTCCAAATACAATCAGCAAGCAATCATAAGCATTAGATATGGGAAAATACAAGCAACTTCAATTAGAGAATTGGATAACAACTTCTTGCACAATCAACTCACAAAAACCATATCAGGGGCTTTGAAATCACCCTCAACCAATTCAGATTCAGTTACACATGTTTAAGAACGTGGTAAATACAATACAACATGGAGACATTCCAGAAAATGAAAGGGAAGGGAAAAACTTAGCAAATTTGATGTAATTCTCTTTGGATTGTAGTTCTTCCTCTTTCTAAGCTTTCTTTCTCCTTCAAGAACTCCAAGAAATGAAAGAAATCCAGAGCTACAGCCTCTACCACATTCTCCCCTCTTCAAGTTATTCAAATAAAACTCTAAAATGTGTTTATATACTCTGCTACAGTAACTTGCTACAGTACCCCGTATTATACATGCTACAGTTATTTGTGGAATTACATTTCTACACTTCTCACACTGTTTTTATTATAACTTTCGGTACACTGAATGGATTTATGAACCGTAAATTTCTCTAGAAAATAGACTTCGAGAGCTTTCCAACGGCATATAACATGTTATCCGGTTCATTGTATATCAATACAATTAAATCCGAGAAGATGGTTGACTAGCAGAGGTGAAAATGAAGGGTTTTACTTCACTTTGATGCAAGTTCCTCCAAAACTCCTACAAACATCAAAATCACACAAAAACATAAAAATACCAAGGATTATAGCAAAGAAAGATAGATGAATTGATATGAAAATGATACATAAATAGACACCTATCAGATGCATTCCATGCATTAGAAGGATGCACTTGCCCACACTAGAAGAATGCACATCATGCATCGCAAGGATGCATTCCATGCATTAGAGAGATGCATTTGTTCACACCAGAAGAGTGCATTTCAAGAATTAGAAGGAAGCTAATTAGCCCTTAAGTGGGTACAATACCCCTAAATGGGCACAATTCTTTTATAGGAGTTGAAAAAGGAGAGCATACGATGAGAAGCTTGACAAAATACAGATAAAGACAAAGATACCAAGAGAAGAAAAGGAAAAACAATGTAAGAGTACTTTGTCAATTTTTGTGTCTCACAAATTTCTCCAAAGTAGAGGACAAGTTGCAAAAACTTGATTTTTGAGGCTCGATGATGAAAAACAGATGAGTGTTGAGCAATAAAAATGACTAAAATGACCTTGGAAGCAAAGAAAAGTGAGTTAAAGAGAAATCGATCAAAAGCTTAAAAAAATAACACGAAGAAATATGATGTTAAGCCATATACCATTGAGAAGTTATAGATGTCTAGTTTTCATTGAATTTTATGAATAAAGGATCTGAACTCAAAGAGTTACGCATGATGGAACAGATGGTCAAAAAGGGACTGCTTTGAAAAATGGAAGAACAAGGGGGTTTGATAGGCCACCACCGGTTGGCGGTCCTCCCACAGCTGACCGACACTCCTCCTTTAATTTTTGGAAAATTTTGTCTGAAACCTTCCATTTTTTATTTTTGCTCCCTTTTTCAATTTTCACCCCAACTATATAAACCCCCTCCTCCTCACTTTCACTAGCATCCAGAAATCTCTTCTCTCCCTCTCTAAGACTCACTTGAGAATTGAATGAGTTTTTTCTAGTTAAAATATTTTTTCGAGGCGTTTTGATTGCTCTTAACCTGGAAATGGTAAGTCTTCAGAGCAGTTCTCTTTTCTCCCTCCTATTTTCTTCTTTATTTTTATTACTTTAGAATAAGCATGTCTAGGTTTTATTTTGCTTCGAATGAGCATGTTTAGGATTTATTTTGATGCTTAGAAGCATGTTTAGGGTTGTTATGAATTGGTTTAGCTTTTGTTTTTGCAAGATGGATAAGCATGTCAAGGTAAATACGCTTTCCCTTCCTTATTTAGAATCATGTTAGGAGTTTATTTTCTTTGCAAATGCTTAGTATCATGCTTAAGAGCAAATCATTAGAATCGTGATTAGGAATCCAACTTATTGTTTTGAAGCATGCTAAAAAATAGCATAAAATTAGACAAGAATTGCCATGTTTGTCTCGATTTCTTGAATGTGGTTAGAATAGCCATGGTTTCCCATGATTGATTGAATTAGGCTAAAAATGCCATGTCTTGGCAAAATTGCCATATTTTGTTACAATTACCATGAATAGGCTAGAATCGCCATGCTTAGGTAGAATTACCATGATAGAATTAACAAATTAGGTAGAATTACTATGATAGAATTATCAAATTAGGTAGAAGTGGCATGATTTTAGTTTTATGGTTTTGTTTATGATTTTGATTGATTTGTTTTGAATAATTGCCATGACTAGAAATACTATTGAATAATTATGAATGTATGATGAATGTATGCTTGAAAAGGCTTGATAAGCATCGAATAGATTCATATAGGGTGGTGAGAAATTCACTATTTATCAAATCTCTAATTGATTATTTATATTGAATATTTCCATGAATATGCTATGAACGCTACATTTGAAGTGTTAGAAGTACATTTACTTTATTCATTAAATAACAATGGATGTAATCCTATCCCCTTTCCCCCATATTTGCAAGGAAATGTAATTTAATCTTTTCTCCTTGCCTCCTTCTATGCATGAATATACAATTGCTTTGATTGAAAATCACCTCGCATACCTTAATGAAGATAAAATGGAGAATTTTGTGCATAAAATGAACCACTTAAGTGGACTGTATAATAACTTAAGCTATTTCCATTTGGTATTCTCTAGTGGAGACCGGATTTATATCTGGGTAGGTTGAATGGCTCGTACCTAACTTCCTGAATCCATCTCTAAAGGGATAAGTGTACACTACAAGAAATTTTCACATATTTATCACTTTGTATTTTTTTTTATTTGGCATTTTTTTTAAAAAGTGAGAACTATAACATTAATATAAAAGTCAAACCCATATTTTCATCATATTTGTCACTTGTTATTTTGATTATGTTACATATTTCTCACATTTTTAGATAGTGACAAGAAATTAACAAGTAATAAGGATACATATGAAAATAAATAAAGTATTTAAACTTAGAAGTTATTTTTGGGGGTAATTATGATAAATTATAATATATTAGACTCCCATAGAATTTTTACAACCTATATAAACAAAACTTTCCCCAAAACCTAACCCTAAATCCATTTGCGTGCCATCCGTCTGCAGCCCATCCTTAAGATCTTCACTCGAATCCACAGCCTCACTACCACCATCCATGGCGGCTACTTACTGTCTCTCTACTCAAAACCCAAACCCTAACCCTCTGCATAAGAAATTCGCATTCTTGCACTTCGTGTTTGGCCCTCAACTTCGGCTTTGAGTACAGTTCACTTGTCGTTGGGTGCATTTCTTCGGGTTCCTCGGCTCAGGCTCGAGCCCAGGGCCAGCCACAGACACTCACGGTTGTTGACTGGAACGACGCCGTTTCATGCACAGAGGTTGGGGATAGCGGGAATGATAGCTTGCAAGAGCATCCTAGGACTTTGATTCCTGTTAGAGCCTATTTTTTATCCACAAGGTTTGGTCTGCTCTCGTTCTCGCTAATAAATTTTATTTTGACTTTGTATTATAATTGTTTTAGTTTTGGAAATTGAGGTTGGCAGAGAAGTGGAACTACGGTTGACCTAAAACTAAGGCAATGGGCTAAGGTACTTGTTAACTGTGGGTAACAAATTTTTTCTCCGTAGTTCAGAAGCTTGCTATACAATAGGCACATAATTGATCTAACTTAAATCAAACTTTTATATTTTTCAGGTTCATCATTGATAGGTGTCTATTTATGTATTACTTTTATATCAATTCGTCCATGTTTCTTTGCTATATTCCTTGGTATTTTTATATTTTTGTGTGGTTTTGATGTTTGTAGGAGTTTTGGAGCAACTTGCACAAAAATGGAGTAAAACCCTTCATTTTCACCTCTGCTAGTCAACCATCTTCTCGGATTTAATTGTATTGATATACAATGAACCCGATGACATATCATATACCGTTGAAAAGCTCTCGAAGTCTACTTTTTGGAGAAATTTACGGTTTATGAATCCATTCAGTGTACCGAAAGTTGTAATCAAAACAGTGTGAGAAGTGTAGAAATGTAATTCCACACATCACTGTAGCATGTATAATACGGGACACTGTAGCACGTTACTGTAGCAGAGTATTTAAACACATTTTAGGGTTTTATTTCATAACTTGAAGAGGGGAGAACGTGGTAGAGGCTGCAGCTCTGGAATTCTTTCATCTCTTGGAGTTCTTGAAGAAGAAAGGAAGCTTGGAAAGAGGAAGAACTACAATCCAAAGAGAATTACATCAAATTTGCTAAGTTTTTCCCTTCCCTTTCATTTTCTGGAATGTCTCCATGTTGTATTGTATTTACCACGTTCTTAAACATGTGTAACTGAATCTGAATTGGTTGAGGGTGATTTCAAAGCCCCTGATATGGTTTTTGTAAGTTGATTGTGCAAGAAGTTGTTATCCAATTCTCTAATTGAATTTGCTTGTATTTTCCTATATCTAATGCTTATGATTGCTTGCTGGATTGTATTTCGAATGGCCAACTGAATATAATCTGGTTGTTGTCTATTGCTAGACTAGAAATCTTGATCCGTAATTGTCTTGAATTTCTAATCCTTAGTAGCAAAATTGTGATCAGAGATTGCAATTGGAGAATACAACCTAAGTTAAATAATCCGAGCTTGTGTGTTTATTGCTTAGATCAACCTATCTTTCTTATCGTAATGCATCCATTGAATTAAATTTAGAGAGCTTGTTCTAGGTTGTTTAATGGATAGAGATTAAATAAAGAGCCTGTTTTATTTAACAACAAAGTAAGGAAAGATTGGGATAACAGAGCTTGTTGTTATCTACGGTTGATAATTTCAATGGTGTAATTGGATGACAATTCTGTGATTAATTCGCAAATCCATATCTTGTGGTAGAGAATAATCCCTTAACCAGATTTCTTTCATTGTGTATCTTTCAATTGATTTAACTTTGCATTGTATTATTCTTCATTTGCTTTCGTTTGAGTTTAGTTAATCAATCAACAAAACCCCCCATTTATTCTGTTTTCGCTTTCGAATAACAAATTCAATTAGAATCAATCCTCGTGGGAACGATATCTTACTCATCACTTTATTACTTGTGCGACTAGTATACTTGCTAGTTTCGAACGCATCAAGTTTTTGGCGCCGTTGCGGGGATTGATTTTCTAATCGATTTGTTATTTTGTTTTCATTGTTGATTCGTATTTTTTTTGTTTTTCTTCTCTGATTGTTTGTGTTTAGGAGACATGGCAGTAAACTTTCAACAATTTAGTAGCCGATTTGAGCCACAGTTACATTGGAGTGTAAATGAGGTAAGCACTCAGAACATTGACCAACAACTTTCTGAGCTAACTTCTCTTGTGGAAAACATGGCTGTAGGAGATATGCAGAAATCTTTTGCATGTGACGTATATTCTACCATGGAGCATCCAATCAACATGTATCCAACTTTACAAGAAGAATATATGGAACAAGCCAATGCCATGGATGGATTTCCAGGACAAACAAGGCAATGGTATGATCTCTTCTCTAACACTTATAATGCTGGATGGGGAGATCATCCTAATTTTAATTACTGGAATCATCAACCAATCGCCCCAAATGCCATACCAAATCGGACGCAAGGTTTTAATCAACCTAGAGTGCAGCAACCATTTCAAATGCAACCACCAACAATGCCACAACCAGCACCACAACCAACTCCAGAAAACTCAGGTATGTCACTCCAGGATATTGTTAATGAACTTGCCACTAACACAATGCAATTCCAGCAGGAAACTGGGGCAAGTATCCAGAACCTGGTAAATCAAATGGGACAATTGGCTACTAGCATGAGCAAATTCGAGGGCCAATGCTCAGAAAAATTATCTTCTCAAACGGTGATCAATCCAAGAGAGAATGATTGTGCGATAACTTTGCGAAGTGGAGAGCAAATTCGAAATGGAGAGCAAATGGAAACTGGGGCAAGTATCCAAAACCTGACAAAGAAATCACAAACTGATGAAGGAGATGACACCACTTCCACCATGAACAACACATCATCTTCTAAGGTAGATCTTAAAACTCAAATTCCTTCTTATGTTACTCCTCCACCATTTCCTAGCAGATTTGCAAAATCAAAGAAGGAGGAACAAGAACAAGAAATCTTGGAAACTTCTCACAAAATCGAGGTAAATATACCACTTCTGGATGCTGTCGAGCAAGTACCTTGTTGTACAAAATTTCTCAAGGAGTTATGCACCAACAAGAGAAAGTTGAATGGAAATGAGAAAGTAAGTGTGGGGGAAAATGTTTCATCTGTATTGCAAAGAAAAATTCCTCTGAAATGCAAAAATCCAGGTACGATCACCATTCCATGCACCATTGGTAAAACCAAGTTTGAAAGAGCTATGTTAGATTTAGAAGCATCTATTAATGTCATGCCATATTCTACTTACGCTTCCTTAAATCTTGGACCTTTTGCGGAAATTGGTATTATCATTCAAATTGCTGATCGTTTTAATGCATATACCAAAAGAGTTGTGGAAGATGTGCTTGTGCAGGTGAATCAATTTGTTTTCCTAGCAAACTCTTATGTTCTTGAAATAGAGGATGAGACATCTCCTAATCCAACACCGATTCTTATAGGGAGACCATTCTCGAAAACTGCTAGAACCAAGATTGATGTTCATGATGGCACTCTCACCATAGTGTTTGATGGCAAGGTGATCCGTTTCAATATTCTGTTTTTGTAGTTAACGTTACTGATTCTCTGTCACAACAATGTTTTGAGTTAACTCGCAAGAATGGATTGGATATAGCTATTAATGAGCACATAGGGACAGAAATCTCTAAGGAGTCAGAAATTTTGATACAAGTGTCCAAAGAAATGGAGGAAGTTGTGGCAAGCTTAGATGAGACCATCGGAATAACCACATATAGGTATGATGTTTCGTACATTCAATTTCCTTTATCTAATGAGAAAATTCTTCCTTCTGTGATGACAGCCCCTGCCTTGGAGCTTAAGCTTCTTCCAGATCATTTAAGGCATGGATTCTTGAGTGAGAATGATCCTTTACCAATTATAATAGAAATGGGCCTTGCACGAATACAAGAAGAGAAACTCGTCCGAATACTTACAAACCACAAAACAGCTATTGGGTGGACGATTGCTAACATCCAAGGCCCAGCCATATGCATGCACCAATTCTTGTTGGAAAACGGATCCAAGCCCACTAGAGAAGCACAGTGGAGATTGGACCCTGCCATGATGGAACCAACGTCGGGCTGAGGACGTTAAACCAAGCGCTTATAGGGAGGCAACCCAATGTTTTTGCAAAATAAATTAAAAAAAAAAGAAAAGAAAAATAAAATAAGGTAATAATGATCGATTTTTGTGTCTCGAGAATATTCCTTTCGTAGGCCATCAAATTGATCAGGTTTTATCTCTCTTTGACATCTGTCTTATTTGTTTTTATTTGTTTTTATTTGTTTTTATTACTTTTGTTTGTTATTATGTTGTTATCTCTTTTATGTGTCTTTAGTTTCGTTTTTGTTTTTTTTCCCTTTTCCTTCCTTGTGTTTAATTTGATTATTTCGTACTTCGAATTCATTTGTGCAACAGCTTGAGGAAACATCCAAAGGGGAGCTGAAACCATTACCCGAAGGTTTGAAACGTGCATATCTTAGAGAAGAACAGACTCAATCGCATTATCGGTAATATCTCTCCTTTTCTTCTCTTCAATGGATGCCGATATCTTTCTGTCGAACCTTCGTAAATATTTCCCTTCACTTCCTCAAAATGCTGTGTTTAAAATTTATAAAGTACGAATGACTAGACTTTTGGCGTTGATGCTCCTAAATGTGCCTGCGGATATCCGATGGCTTATCGAAGCCAAGGTGAGATTGTCCGGTGAGCCGGACATTAATCTCGCAAAATACATGCCTGGTCTAGGAAAGAGCTACTACGCCAAGAGGCGAAGAGCGAAAAGGTTACAAGTATGTTATAAATGTGCTAGATGGAATTGTAACCAGACTTGTCGTTCATTAGGTTTTGCGTCCAGGAATAGAGAAGATAAACTTTCATTTATTAAGAATGGTTTGAGTAATGAGTCGCTGGATAATGTTTTGTTAACTCTCGAGTCACATTCTTGTGGACTTGTTCAGCGTGAATTGCTTAATCTATGGACACAATTTCGTGATGAATTGCAGTGTTATAGTCTAGGGAATCTGACTAAAAACGACCCTGTTTGCCAGTTTATAAGAAAACTGGATGGGAAGCAAATCCCCGACTCATAGAAGGCGTTTCAGCCGTTACTGGACGTAAAACCAGAGGAAGATTAGAGCCACAATCACAACTACTTGTATATTTGAATGTGTGTTGTTGTTGTCAAATTTCTTTTTTTTCTTGCTTCGTTTGATCTGATTATCAATGTTGTTTTTGTATTATTGTTGTTTGTTGCTTTTGTTTGTTTTAATTTCAAGTTTTCTTTTTGACAAACCAGATGACTACCCCATGATATAAGCACACGTGGAAGACAAGTGTGGAGGTTTTGTCAACCTCCGCCGAAAGTATATCTTTACTTTTCATGCTTCACGTGGGAGACAAGTGTGGCGGTTTTTGTCAACCCCCGCCGAAAGTGTATCTCCATTTTCCATGCTTCACGTGGGAGACAAGTGTGTAGGTTTTGTCAAACCACGCCGAAAGCATATCTCATTTTTTCAAATCTTGGGGCGATAAATCTGCATCGAGCAACCCCCACCGAAAGTATGTCCCCATGTGTCAAAATTGAGAGTTTTATGGGTGTATATATACATTCTGCATATTTTCATATGTCATTCCATAACCTGTCTTGCAATGAAAAGCATAATATCTAACGTGTCTTACACAAGATTAGAGCACTTGTAGAAATGGAGAAAACACCAATTCGGCGATTCCGCAATATATGCGTATTTTGCGGATCGCAATTTGGTAAAGATGGAGAGTTTACCACAGAAGCTCTTGATCTTGGTAGGACATTAGCTGCGAGGGGTATTAATTTGATTTATGGAGGGGGTAGTCTTGGGTTAATGGGTTGTGTGTCGACAGCTGCATCCCTAGGAGGGAGCAAAGTACTCGGCATTATCCCTAAACCATTAGCTATACGAGATATCGTAGGCAATACAATCGGGGAAGAGTTACAGGTCTCTAGCATGCATGAGCGTATTGCACATATGGTTGTTAAGTCCGATGCATTTATAGCTTTACCGGTGGTTATGGCACATTAGAGGAGATATTTCAAATCACCTCTTGGGCACAGCTAAACATCCATAAAAAACCCATTGGTTTGTTAAATGTCAATAACTTTTTTGATGGTTTGTTGTCTTTTCTTGATCAAGCTGTAGAAAAAAATTTCATCTCACCGTCAGCGAGGCAAATCCTGGTTACAGCTTCAACTGCAGGGGAGTTAATTGATAAACTCAAGAATTCGTCTATTCGCCTGATCCAACAACGGCTCGGATAAATTGGTTTGGAGAAGGCAACAAAAAGCGTCAATTGGATTTAACCCTCCATCTGTAATCTCTATTTGCTGGTTTGCTTCGTTTTTGTTTGCTTTCTTTTTAGTGTGTTTATTTGAGATTTTTCATGTCATTTCTTTTGAGTTTTTTTTTTCAGGTTATTTTTTTCACCCCAGGTAATATTTTCTAATCTTGGCTTTTAGAGTGGTGGCTTAAAAAGTTCAAGTTCTCTTGAAACGCATTCTGGATTTCTTTAATCCATAATGGCTGAATAAGGAGGCTAACTTCTAAACTTTTTAGACCCATTCTAACTGACTTGTTTGTGTTTGCTGATTTGTTGGACTTTATTATTTTCTGAGTAAGTTTAGTTTTATGTAATTTCGAGTTGTTGTGTGTTTTTGTCTTTATCAGTTTCGATTCAAAAAAAACAATTGTGGAAAAACCTGAGAATGGTAGAATATGGGGTTTTCTTAACTCTTGAAACGCATTCTCTCTCAATAAATCTGTAGTTTGTTTATTTCATGTTGTTTGAAGTGTCTTGTTTCTTGTTTTGTTCTTTCATAATAAAGGTATATAGGCTGGAAACCTTAAGTCTGCGGGCTACTGGTCCTAAGGATTGTTGAAATATACAATCTTGACTCAGGTGTAACAATGCCACGTACCTCTTTTCTTGCATTTTGTGGGTCGATGATAAGATAATGATTGAATTAAGAATAACTCTTGGAAAATGATAAATGATGCATGGATCTGTGTGCTTGAAATGTTTATTGGTTTTCGCTTTGCTTTTGATTCCTTGCGCAACATTGAGCACTGAGCTATTATCACTGAGTTATTTGTTCACTTAGAGAAAGTTTATGTAATTTAAATGTTTCTTCAGATTTCAATGAATTCTAGAACTTGTTTGATGGTCACTCGAGGCGAAATCCTAGACTGTGCAACATTGGGGAAATGATTTAGGCCATCTTTGGACCGTTTGAGCCTTAAGAGCCAACCTTGACTAAAATTGATCCCTAGTTACCCCTTTGAGCCTCTGTAAACCTTTTTCTTTGTTAACTCACTAAAAGATTTCCTAACCTAAATGAATTTGTTCCAAACAGTTTATCCCTTACCTATGAGCATGTAAATCATTCGCAATTACATTTTGAGCTATGTTCTGGTTTTGGGAAGTTAGAGGAGGTTGGATGTGTCATGAGCAATGCAAGTGAGTTCATTGTGTTTGGAAAAAAAAAAAAAAAAAAAAAAGAGAAAAAAAATCTGTACTTATCTTCCACGTACTTAAACATTGAGGACAATGTATTGTTTAAGTGTGGGGGAGTGGAATTGCAGTTAAAAAAAAAAGAAAAAAAAAGAAAAAAAAGAGTTCTATACCCTTGGGCGTTCTTAAAAAGAATGAAACAACAAAGTGTGGGGGTGTAGTTTCTTTTGCTTTCTACAAAAAAAAAAAAGAAAAAAGAAAAAAAAAAAAGAGTTCGAGTGTTCTGAATAAGTTTGGGAGAGTCATTTGATGAATAAGAATGAATTTTTTATGTCATGGGCTTGAGCTCCACATAATATTGAATGATTTTATGTGTTTGTGGGTGATTTGAGCCTAATTATTATCCTTTATCATACCTTCACCCAAGCCAAACGTTACAAGCTTAATAAAGTCCTACTTGATCCTTGGTGTTGTGCATGTCTACATTAGTGGAGAGTGACTTGAAAAGCAAGCCTATGGAGTTCATTTATACACACATCTTCAATATTAAATATGATTCATTTTTATGCATAAACTCATCCGGGTTACAAGTGATTAGGTGAGAATGGCTCTACACACACACACTTGAGGAATTGAAGTGAAGCGAAACTAATTTTTGAGATAAAATTCTTGATCAAGTGCATTATTTTGAAGTATTCCTTGGGTTATAATTAAGTACAATCTTTGAGGCCTATTTGCAAGTTGAAGCATTGGTGTGTTTTAATTTTTCTCTGATTCTGTTTCGGTTTAGTTTTGTTTCGTATCATTTTAGTTGCTCGAGGACTAGCAAAGTCTAAGTGTGGGGGAATTTGATAGGTGTCTATTTATGTATTACTTTTATATCAATTCGTCCATGTTTCTTTGCTATATTCCTTGGTATTTTTATGTTTTTGTGTGGTTTTGATGTTTGTAGGAGTTTTGGAGCAACTTGCACAAAAATGGAGTAAAACCCTTCATTTTCACCTCTGCTAGTCAACCATCTTCTCGGATTTAATTGTATTGATATACAATGAACCCGATGACATATCATATACCGTTGAAAAGCTCTCGAAGTCTACTTTTTGGAGAAATTTACGGTTTATGAATCCATTCAGTGTACCGAAAGTTGTAATCAAAACAGTGTGAGAAGTGTAGAAATGTAATTCCACACATCACTGTAGCATGTATAATACGGGACACTGTAGCACGTTACTGTAGCAGAGTATTTAAACACATTTTAGGGTTTTATTTTCATAACTTGAAGAGGGGAGAACGTGGTGGAGGCTGCAGCTCTGGAATTCTTTCATCTCTTGGAGTTCTTGAAGGAGAAAGGAAGCTTGGAAAGAGGAAGAACTACAATCCAAAGAGAATTACATCAAATTTGCTAAGTTTTTCCCTTCCCTTTCATTTTCTGGAATGTCTCCATGTTGTATTGTATTTACCACGTTCTTAAACATGTGTAACTGAATCTGAATTGGTTGAGGGTGATTTCAAAGCCCCTGATATGGTTTTTGTAAGTTGATTGTGCAAGAAGTTGTTATCCAATTCTCTAATTGAAGTTGCTTGTATTTTCCCATATCTAATGCTTATGATTGCTTGCTGGATTGTATTTGGGTGGCCAACTGAATATAATCTGGATATTGTCTATTGCTAGACTAGAAATCTTGATCCGTAATTGTCTTGAATTTCTAATCATTAGTAGCAAAATTGTGATCAGAGATTGCAATTGGAGAATACAACCTAAGTTAAATAATCCGAGCTTGTGTGTTTATTGCTTAGATCAACCTATCTTTCTTATCATAATGCATCCATTGAATTAAATTTAGAGAGCTTGTTCTAGGTTGTTTAATGGATAGAGATTAAATAAAGAGCCTGTTTTATTTAACAACAAAGTAAGGAAAGATTGGGATAACAGAGCTTGTTGTTATCTACGGTTGATAATTTCAATGGTGTAATTGGATGACAATTCTACAATTAATTCGCAAATCCATATCTTGTGGTAGAGAATAATCCCTTAACCAGATTTCTTTCATTGTGTATCTCTCAATTGATTTAACTTTGCATTGTATTATTCTTCATTTGCTTTCGATTTGAGTTTAGTTAATCAATCAACAAAACCCCCCATTTATTTGTTTTGCTTTCGAATAACAAATTCAATTAGAATCAATCCTCGTGGGAACGATATCTTACTCATCACTTTATTACTTGTGCGACTAGTATACTTGCTAGTTTCGAATGCATCAATCATACTGCTACTCATTTGTTACAAGTTGCACTTAAGAAAGTTATTGGAGAGGAAACGTCACAAGCTGGTTCACTGGTGGCTTTTGATCGTCTTAGGTTTGATTTCAACTTCCACCGACCACTTCATGACACTGAACTCAATGAAATTGAAGGATTGATCAATAGATGGATTGGGGATGCAACGCTTCTTCAAAACAAAAGTGATGCCTCTTACAGAAGCAAAAAGTGCCGGAGCAATTGCAATGTTTGGAGAAAAATATGGAGAGGAGGTAAAAATTTCTTCTAAAATATGACAGTGGATGCTTACGTAAGAACTAATTTAGCTTTTAATCTTATGTTTCTTAAAATTTGTGACATGTAAATAGCAAGGTCTAAAAATTTTGGCTTTTTTTTTCTATTTGTATATTAGAAATGAAATTTTATGACTGATGTTGCCATGCCTTGCCATGGATTTGTCATGTTAATAACCTTCAGAAGATTGGGCACTTTAGCTACTGCCATGTATTAGCCTGGAATTTAAACTCCCCATATGAAAACGAACAGTTTTTTGAGGATGACTGAGATGGAAGCAATTGTGGAATTTTTTATTTATATTTTGAGATAAATTTGGAGGATGATAGAATTATCTCATATGAACTTCAATTGGCATTAATAATGACCAGGGATTTTGGATGTGCAATAGAAAGCCAGCTAACAAGTTTTCTCTTATTCTTGTTTCATTGTAGGTACGTGTTGTAGAGGTTCCAGGTGTATCTATGGAACTTTGTGGTGGAACCCATGTCAACAATACTGCTGAAATATGTGCTTTCAAAATTATATCAGAGCAAGGTATTGCATCCGGAATAAGGCGTATAGAAGCTGTGGCTAGTGAAGCTTGCATTGAATACATCAATGCCAAAGATCACCATATGAAACATCTGTGCTCCACTCTCAAAGTATGTTTTTTGTTGTTTCCATGTTGGATTGCACATTGTAGTATTGAATGTACTTGGGTGATAATTTTAAAGTTTGAAATTACTCTGGTTAGGATGAAATACCAGTAGTTAATTGGCTAATGTCTGTTTCGATTGGTTATTTGTTGATCAAATTGCAGGACGGATAGTGCGTTGAAATTTGGTTGGTTTTTCATGTTCTACTAGGTGAGTTATATGAATCCCACACGATTGGTTGAGGTCATCCTTTTGATTATTTTTTTTTCTTTCCCTTCTACTAACCAACATGAATGGTAATATGCAGCTTCACATTGGGTTTTGTATATTTGCTGCTATTGCTCCACCAATGTCTTCCATGGGAAGTCATTGACGTAAGTAATTTTTTGCCTCATTTGGTTTAATAATAAGTGTGAAAATCTAGTAGCATACAACTTTTAGGCGAGTATCCTTTAGTTGCCTTCAGTTGGAAACATGATCAAGCTTTTAACCTGTCACTTTACAAATGATCATGTGTGGTATACTGATTGACTCAAGTGCTCTCAAATGTTAACCTGTAACTGGTAGTTGGCTTGAATTTTCTTGTCGGAATAAGATCCTTGAAAGCTAGAACTTTTAGACTTGAGTATAACAGTACCAAATTGTGTTGTAGATTATATTAGGCTTGGTCTTGTTATCTTCTTGAAGCTGTTTTTTCTGCTTCTGCTTTCATTTGACTTTGTAAATTTTGTGCATTGAAGATATTTTATGTTGATTTGAGGACTTTCAACTTATTCAGAATTTTGAAAACAATAAAATTATAAGTCTATTTTGTTGTTGCTGATGATTGATATGCTACGGCCAATAAGGGATTGCATAAATTTTACTACCAAATATGATGTATAAGTTATTATTTTTTGGTTCTTGAACCCTTTTGTTGGGTGTCATGCCTTTACGCTTCAATTTTGGTTCTATGTTGCACAATTTGATTTGTTCCATTGGCTTTTGTTGCAGAGGCATTCTAGCAGCAATTGGTGTCATCTCTGACAGCCTTTTGGTTGGGGTAAGTTGTATGATGTTGTCATGCCTACAATCATGTTGAGCATTATTCTATGGTATCAGAATATGACTGTCCTACTAATTTGTACTATCAATTTCACTCCATCGGATGATTTAAACTGGTGAAAAGTTTAACATTTTTTACTAAAGATTTGAGATTACAAGATTAATATTAAAGAAGTTTGTTCAGCTGCTCACAAACAACACTGGAATCTGGTATTACTTCAGGTTTCTCTGAATGGCCAAGCATGGATATAAGCTGCGCATCCTCATTTACTTTTTTTATTTTTTTAATTTATTTTCTTTTCAAATAAAATTTTATTTAATCTTTTGAAGTTTAAGCTTGAAATTTGTTGTTTGCTTAGTGTTGTTGTCTAGATTTAGTGTTGGATTGGCTTGGATGTGGTTTTGGTGTTTAATTTTAGCTGCAGTTGATTTAGTTATTGTTTAATTGATTTTGTTGTTTTGTCGGTGAGGTCTATTTGGCAGCTGAGAAAATGCCAAATAAATGGGGAGCGAAGTGAATGAAAGTTGAAGTTTTGGTTTTTTTTTTTTTAAATGCTTGTATTGTGTTAGTTTACGCAAAGTTGAGCTTGATTTGGAAGGGAAATTTGAAATCTTAAGGTTGTACTTTTTAAAGATTTAGTTTATTAAACATTTTCATTCGTATTTTCTTGACTGAAAATGAATGTAGAGGAATTTGTGGCACATTCAGTGAATGTGAATTGTCTAAATATCGGGAAGAAAGCATGTCGGCTTCTTATGATGGCTGGAGATGACAATAATGTCAATATTTGGGCAATCGGGAAACCCACTTCTTTGATGGTTAGTTTCATCTTCTTATTAACTACTTGTTATTATTTTTTGCCTTTAAAAAGTTGATGAGTTTGTTGCGTTAAATGTGTGTGATTACTGAACTTAATTTTCCAAATAAATGGGTGTCCTTCACAACCTGAATATGAAGTACTGTAACTGCAGATTTCTCACGAACTGGAAAGTACCAGCCATCACGCTCTGAACTCTTTTCCTGGGTTCCCACTAAACACAAACACTTGGACAAAGCCGCTGTTATCTGGGTGAAGTTGTAGCTGCAACGCTGAAATGGGAGTGATTAAATTCTTTACCATCTCTGGGAACTTTCCAAGCAGTGAGGCTTTTGCGGTTCATTATCCAGGTTATCCTTCTTCAACCTCACGTGCCCTCCAGACTCTCGGTGGAACTGAATCTATCAGCAAGGTCTTGTGTTTTCTCTATTTTTTTTTCCTTTTTTTTGGTTTTGCAATTCTTTATTTATTTAAAGCTGTGATTTTGCTAAATTAATTGCACAAGGTAGAGTAGGTTTGGATGAATAGGGAGAGAATCAGCTGTAGGAGATGTTTTCTGGTAAATTTTATGAAGCTTTAAGGGAATTCATTGAGGCTTGAATTATTTAGGTAGGGAGGTTTGCAAAGAGAAGATTTTCGAGTAAGTTTATAAAACTTTAAGGGGAGTCTCTTTATATGATTCGCATTTAGGTTTTTTGATGAATTTTTTAAAGTTTATGAGGAATGTTTGCTATTATGTAGCACTTGGGTGTTATCTTAAATCATTTAAAAAGTTGTGATCCGTATGGGAGATGAAAATAATGATGTTTGTAGTCGCATGGATCTATTGGTTATTGTTATATTCATTTAACCGTGGTTATTGTCTTCTCTTCTTGCTCTGAATTTGTTAATTTACCTTCTGCTGCAGTAAGCTTCAGAGTGATGCTTTGAGAGAAGCCATCTTTACCATTATGGAAAATTCCAAAGAGAAGAAAAGGAACTTCACTGAGACCATTGAACTCCAGATTGGTCTGAAGCAACAATGGATGCTATTCTCTCAGGCATATATTCATCTTATTTAAGAACAAAATGCTTACTGTTTTATTTTATATTCATTTCCATTTAATTGTTTGGGACAATAGTGATAATTCTGTCTCTTTTTTTTTTTTTTTTTTTTTTGCTTTTTGGACAAGGTCGTCTCCCAAATGTTGAAATTCGTAGAATGAACTTTGATGGATCAAAAGAGACCGTGCAACAAGAAATATTCAGTGACACTTCCTCAGACCAGAAAGATGAGATGATAGATCAAGATGACCTAGAGATGACAAAGGAAATTACTGGCCATAATGAGTTTGCATCTGAATTTGATCAAAACATTGGAGATGATTCTTGGGAAGATGGATTGCCACTTTGGCTGTATGTCTATGGGGTATGACATCATGACCTTATAGTTTTGAATGGTAATTAATGGTGTTAAGGAGTTAATTCTATTGGTTGTTTCATATATTTTGTCTTTGATGTTATCTGGAAAGGTTATGTAGAGTTATATTCTTAAGTGCTAAAACATGTTTTTATTTGGGTTTTATTGGATGAACTGTTCACGTCTTGAATGTTAATGACAGAAAAACTGTTGTCTTCTTGTGTGTCTTCCTCATCCAAAGTATGGCTAAATTAGCATAACTAAGTTAGTTGGTAGACTCGTTTTAGCTATACATAGAGAAACTCCTGAGGTTTTATGTGGCAAAGACATCTGGTCCAAGTAAAATAATCACTGTGGTATAATTATCCATATAGGCATATTGTCACTTCTAATTTTCGGTGTAAATTTTAATCACTGTGGAATTCAAGAAGAACTAGATGAGGAATTCCTTTATATGCACATGTTATATTTCCAACACCTTTATTAGCAATTGACCTATGAAGACTCCATATAGCTAGCTTGTTTCCTAAAGGTTCCTCTCATAATTCATTATTTCTTTTAATCAAACCTAGTTCTTCTTACAAACATCATGATAAGTTTTTCTATTGCTAAAGAGGCAGAGATTTCTGTTAGAACATTGCTATGAAAACACTATGAAGGTTTCATGTTGAGAGGGAAGTTTATAGAGGTGGGTTTAGCTGTTAAGCATGAGGAAGTAAGAGTTGGGTGAACAACTTCTATAGTTAAGCGTGGTTTTAGCACCGTTGAGAAGCATTAAAATGATTGTGATGAATCTATTAAGATTTTTGCAAGTAGATTGCAGATGACAGAAAAGTGTTGTCTTCCATGATGTGGGGTACTAGTAATAGGGGGAAGTAATAATTTCAAAGGAATAAAGTGAGAAAATTTCATTTGTTTTTGTATTTATCCACAAATTATGCCTACAGGTCAAAGCCCTTTGTTTGTATAAAGCTGTCATCTTATATGTTCTTCTTATCTATTGCTCAGTTAACTGTTGGCACTTTTAAGTAGTAATGCAAGAGAAACTATTGGGAGTAAAACTTACAGAATGAGCAGTTAGTGTAGATCTTGGAGGCAAGTGTGATACAAGGAATTAAACAACAGAAAATGGATGCTGCTGTTCAGTTAACTGATAATATCAGTGAAGCAGATGCACTACTTGCCTTGCAATCCAAGCTCAAGAAGAATTCCTGCATTCAAGCTGCTGCTAAATTTCATGATGTACCCATTTATTTAACAAAGGTAAGTGGAAGTTCTTTCTATTACCTTACCACTAGTTTCCCTCGTTGTCCATTTCTGTATTAAATTTCTTATTTTTCTTGCAGACAAGCTCTTTGGTGCAGATAACTAAGGCCAGACGGGCACTAACAGATGATCATGCAGATGGACTGAAAGATTACGGATCAGAAGCTTATAGCTTTCTGAATTTCTACAATTTTATTAAATGTTGATATTGGATGATATTGTAGTTAAGAGGATGATTTTCCTCATTTCAAGTGAATTTTTACTAGAAGTTCTGTGTTTGCATCATTTGGTTGAAACCTGAGATCTCGATTTGCCCCCTATTGATATATATATATATATATATTAATTTTTTTTTAAATACTTGGCTTTTTAAAAACTGCCAAGTATTTTTTTTTAATTTTTGAAAGTATATATATATATATTAATTTTTTTTAAATACTTGGCTTTTTAAAAACTGCCAAGTATTTTTTTTTATTCTTGAAACTATTATACTTGGCGGTCAAAAACCGCCAAGTATATTTTTTTTAATTTTTAAACCTACTATATTTGGCGGTCAAAAAACGCCAAGTATAGTCAGATGCATATTTAGCACTTTGACCGATCGCCAAACTGACTATATTTGACGGTGCCATTGGTGGCGCTTTTAAAACCGCCAAATATGTACATATTTGACGGTCAAAGACCGCCAAATATGATCAATTTTCTTGTAGTGATACGTAGGTAGTCCTAAAGCGAGGGATCGAATTGTCATAATCCATTTTTCCAATAGAAAATTGGGTGGCAACTCCATTCTCCAAACGTGTCCATTGCTCATTTGTGTTCCTTTCAATCTCGAAAAAGGCTTTGATATAGTGTCGTGGTCGCAAGCGTTCTGACAGAATGAAAGCCCTTTTCACACAATTAATCCCCAATACAGTGTCGTGGTCGTAAGCGTTTTGGCATAATAAAAGCCCCGTTCACACAATCCAAAGGGTATTTACCTACAAAAGAACTTATCTCACCATCAAATTATTTATTTTCAAATCTCTACAAGCAAAACAAAAATAAGTTTCAGAATTATATGAAACAACTTTTGCAAAATATGTAAGATAATACTTCACATGGGAAAAGAGTGTCGCAGGGAATGCAAGACATTTTCATTACAAAAGGTGCAAATTAGTATTGATTAACAAAAATAATACAAAATTAACCAACAGAATTTTTTTAATAAATTAAGCTATACAACTGCCAAAGCACATATATCCCACAGAGATATTTGGCACAACTTCAATAAGAAAAATCTGTGGATGTAGTTCATTATTATATTATCTTCCTACAATTATTTTTTCTAGAATATGATTAGCTTGGAAAACTTCAATTGTTGTGTGATGCAACTGCTTGTCACCCGTATATTCACATAAAAAATACTGATGTCTATCACTATCAACGAATTGGTGGCTTTCAGTGATAGAAACCAAGAGCCCCAAATAAAGCAAAATATTATACCTCAATTATATCTCGCGTTAAGACACAACTTAGTAGAGAGAAAGCTTGGTAATACATATATCTCAATGATATCTCCCATAAGACAACTAGATTAACTGAATTTAATATTGCTGAGGAAGACCAATACATAGGTTAAGGAAAGAGGTGAATAGGCCTCCTGATGCCGCTCGGTTAAGTAGGCGATACATAGCATTATTAAGCCTTAATCAGACGTTAGAAGACACGGGCTTCGTAGGCTACGAGGGAAAGCTTAGTAAAAACGAAACTAGAGTTACGTAGTAATCTTGTAGTCATGGGGTCAAAGAAATATTTTCTTTATCAATTAGTTTGAATAAATATTTTAATTTTATTATCTAAATTCTTAGGACTAAGAAATCCAAGAGTTCTCAAAACAAGAATATTCTTAAATAATGAAGATTAAGGCCAATTTCAACTTTATCAATGAGTTTAAAAAACAATCTTGATTTTGTTATCTAAATTCTTAGTACTAAGAGAAATCCTAGACTTCTTAAAGCAAGAATATTCTTAAATAATGAATATTAAGGCCAATGTCAATCCAAGTGTAGTTTCATTCAAGAACAAGCCACAATCCAAGACTACTTTCGATCAAAGACTTCGACATTGCACATGCATAAAGTTCAAATAAAAGATAAACAATTGATTATAGAAATTGATAAAATCATGCATCGCTGAAATGGAAGAGTCCGGCCTGACTTTAATAACCCACTCTCAATTAGTTTCATCCCAAATAACAAATTAAAGTGGAAGTTAATTAGGAATATTATATACTAATTGAGAGTTCTCAAAGATAACGGCGAGTATCTTTGTGAACGTACTATTTGAGAACCAAGCAGTGACTATGCTAGCAAGTTTTTGGAGCCGATAAATTGAGAAAGGAATATAAAAACAAGAAAGCAAATAGTTATACTCACTGTTATTTTCATTACAAATATGCAGCTTCTCAGTTTCCTGTTTAGGACAAGCTTAAATATCACATGTACACTTGTTACCCACTCAAACAGTGTCCAAGACTAACCAAATGGCTATGCATGAGTTATGAACTAACCCGAATAAGGAGTGTAGAATTCTTAGGATTGTGTCTTTTTCTCATTCTCAAGCTTCTAATAGCAAAAAGAATGCCATCAGTGAGCTTTCCTTAATATATCTGATTGAGATCGTAATGAGATTCAAATTTATATGAAATAGCAACAATGTTAGAACTACACATGAACATATCATGATGACATTGGATTTCATTTGTATCTCAAAAAATTTTCATAAATCAAGCAATAGATATTTCGATCTAATTAAAGTGCTCAAAGTTAATTTGTTAAAGTTTATAGATAGTTGCATATGGCAATTAATTAAATTAAGCGAACTCACGTTGATCGCAACCTTAATAATTAACTCAACCATTACTAGAGATAACTGTATATAATTAGGGGTTATCTTCATGTATACTTTACAAATTTGTTATATATATATATATATATATATATAGAGAGAGAGAGAGAGAGAGAGAGAGAGAGAGAGAGAGAGAGAGAGAGAGAGAGAGAGAGAGAGAGAGAGAGAGAGAGAGAGAGAGAGAGAGAGAGAGAGAGGATTTTTTCACACAAAGTCTTGACACAAATTTATAACTCTTGACCTTATCAAATCCAATTTTTGAGATTTAAGTCAAAAAGTTATATTTAATCTATCAACTATATAGAATTGACTTTGTTGAATTTATTATATAACAGAAATCCAACTGCTAGATTTCCTAGTATTTTGTAATAGATTATTTCATAATTACTTATGCTAAGGTACAGCTGGCCCGTCGCAAGGGCAACTAATACCATTATAGTTTGGGATTAGAAAATATTTGAAGTTAATTAAATAACATGGAGATAAGCATGTCGTCACGTTAAAATGTGGATTAACTATTACTTCAATGCGTATCAATAATATAATCAAATATAAATTAACAAAATAATCATTTCCAATTCTAATTAAAATTAAGATAAAATTTATTTTATAGATATATATATATATATATATATATATATTCATGTTCATATAGGTGCCCTTTCCTGTTTTGCAAGTAACCTAGCTAGCTCCTCTATATATACATTTGTAGATGCAGAATCAGACATACAATTCATTCACCTTCACCAATTTCCCATCAATAGCATTCATCGCACAATTATAAAAGTTGATTAATATATGGCTTTTCAAAAGGCGCAGCTCTGGCTTCAATAGCCCTTCTCCTTTTCTTGACTTTGTTGATATCCTCTATCCCTTCCTCAGCAGCCACTTCTTCATTTTGAAGCTGCCGGTTCTTCGTTCAAGAGGATATGCATGCCATCGACGCATAACATGAAGCTAGCGTTGCACATGAGATGACCACCACACTTGGACGTGATCAGGAGGCATTCCCGCCGGCAGTCATGCTGGGCTCCTGAACAGGAAGGGTTGGAGGGGATCAGCAAAGGGAAGAAGAGATGAAACCACTGCTAATACTAAATCTATGCCTTTTGAAGATCCATGTTCTAATCAGTAACTAAAGTTTGTGAATGTCAATTTGCTGGAATTGGTGATAGGTGATTGCTATTTTTACACATAAAAGCATATATAAAACAAGGTTATAATAAAATAAAATAAATACAAATTGTAAATCCAAAGATATTTTCAAATCATTTAGGGTTTGCTTCTTGCCTGCTTTCTGCTCATCTAATAGTCGATATTTTTATTTTATTTCACGTGGCTACTTTTGCTTGTGTGTGTGCGCGCACGCGCGTGTATGTATGTATAATTAACCCATTAATAACAAGAAGTTATCAGAAGAATGACAAAGCATAATTAATTAACGTGGAAATTGTATAAAGACTACCGCAAGAGAGAGGGAGGGGGGGTGGGGGGAGGGGAAGAGGAGAAGGAAAGGGAGTGAGGAAATGTAAATAATCTTTGCGGATATGTAATTGATCAAGTCATTATATTATAGTATTTCACCTAAAATAATGCGCAATTTAATTGTCAATATAGTTATTGATTTAATCAATATATAGATTTTAAAAATCAAAAAAGATGAAAACAAAAGAAAAGAAAATTTACCATCAAGAATCTCTAACAAAACAACATAAAATTTCTAACTAAAAAAAAACTTAAATGACTCAAACCTAAAACATCCCTTGCTTTTCTTGTTTTCTGAAGAATATGTGCTCGAGTATAACATGAATTTCATAAATTAGAGAGAGTAAGTTTGAACAAAAGGATGGATTTAAATTTTTTTCTTTTATATATATTTGAAAAGAAGACTAGAAATATAAACATTGATAGTTTGAACATGTTTTTAATGAATATATAAATTTTATAAACCTAAAAATAAGAATATTAAATTCAATGTAAAATTATAAAATCCCTTGCAAAATGACAACCTAAAATTTCTATTCAGGTAGAAAAAATTAAAAACATCCAAATGAATTCTCTTCTCCTTGAGCCTTTTTTTATTAAAATAAACTTGAACTATAGACGAGTTTTACAAATTACTAAATTAGAGAGAGCAAGCTTGAATAAAAGATTAACAAAAATTAAGATCAACTTTACAACTTACTAATAAATATATGAGTTTAATTAACTTGATCAATAATTTAAGTGATTCGACACTTTCAAAAACAATGATAATAATAAAAAAATAAATATAAAAAAATTCGTGAGGTATATATTATCAGTTTAACTGTAAACTAAACCTCAACTACAAAGTAACTATACGTTCTTCACTGCAAGTAAATAAAATCAAATGAAATGAATTATATTGTGCATAATTTTACTTATAAACCTAATTAATTTGGTTTAATGTAAAATTAACTGTATTGCTAGCATTGTGCTATATTATATTATAATTATTATATATTCCGTAACCTTCAACATAGAGACGGATAATAAGGAACGCTCTTTCCCTTGAAAATGATCTTTGGAATGGAATCAAAATTTTTATTTCGTTCCTTCGCTAGCTCATGTTGCTATTCTCATCAACAAGGAATCCTCTATAACTTATTTGTGAAGGCCAAGTGTCATCTCCGCGGGTATTTTGTAAGGGGAGCTGCATAAGTATGGAAACGCAGGCAGCCTCTGCGTTTGTAAAAATAATCACTACAAGAAAAATGGGAATAGATGACGGGAACAAACAATCATAAACAAGGATGGATGACAAAAAATCTATCAGTCATCTATATCACTGTCACTCATTTATGATAGAGAAAAAATCTATCATCAATTTTGTGATAATTTTTACATGTCGTATATCTATCACACTAGAAAATCAAATTTTTAATTAATTTCCTTGAAATTTTTTGGTTGGAAATTGACTTCTTTTGAATTTGAATATTTTAGCAGGAAAATTATTTTTTATTCCTATTTAATTTTGGTGCAAAAATTTTTGGTTAATTTTTGTGGATAAATTATGTCATTTGTTACAGAATTGGTGATTAGTATTTTCTGTCACAATATTTAAATTCAGTTATACAAAACTATGATTTTTTTATTTTATTTATACATTCTTGTTTCTAAAATTCATTTACAAATTCATTATGAACTAAAAATTAAAGTGCACATCCAATTGAGTCCAAAAACTTTTTATAGTAATGACATCCATATAACAATATAGAGAAAAGTTACATAGATCATATATATCATCACTGATACATAAGCTAAATCATTAATAACTATTAACAACAAACTGTGATTGTAATTCGAATCCAAAAGCAACAATAAATGACAGCCAACCAATTTGGAGTTCACATGACAAATTTCAACAACTAAGAGCAAATGTTTATATTTGACTAGCTAGCCAGCAAAACTCCTTTTGTTTTCTCAGCAAAATCCGCAGTAGAGCTCCTTCTATTGTCAGCAAAAACCCAATAAAACTTCTTCCATATTCTTAGCAAACTCCTCCCATTCTAAGCAAAATACCCAACAAAACTCCTCCCATTCTCAGCAAAATACCAAACAAAACTTCCAAGTCCAGCAATAACTCAATCTATCAACACCAATGAATATACCAAACAATATTATTTAAAAAAATCTCTGTTAAAGCAAACTCCAAGTTTTATATGTAACACAACTATTACAATTTCACATTGCAACTTAAAATTTCACTAATTATAACACATAAGAAGAAATTTTAGGTTTAGAACAAGATGAGTTGCCTTGGTGGGCTGGATAGGTTTAGTTTTAGGTTTGTTGTCTGTAGGCCTTCCCTTCTCAGGTTTGCAACTACTTTTGAAGCAAAGAAAGATTAAAACACTAAATATCTAATGAATTGACACTAGAATTATGACGATGAAGTGAATTGTCCTCATTCTTATTATGAATTGTGAGGGTTTCAAGTCAGAGTGAAGTGTGGGATTGAATAACTAATGAATGAAAAACATTAGCAGTTCATAATATGCATTTAGAGCATGAGAAAAACAAAGAGCAAAGCTAAATAGAGCAGTGAAAAACATAAACTCACCTATGATACTCAATATATTAGATACAACAACGACTTATTTGGTTCGTAGAATCGACTAGTGAATTTCCTCCAGTTTCTCAGTGAAAATTTGCTGGCTAGCAGCAGTAACTGGTCTCTCAACCCTAATTATTTCCATAGGTCTCTTAAGGTCCTCAAAGAGGTGTATCTTATATTTCACAAGGAAAATCTCAAATCTATCTACATGACTAGTTTGATAATCACATTAGAAGGGTAAAGAAAAATTAATTAGTACCAAATCCGTTAGTTTGCATATACCTCTTACTAAATATAGCTACAGTTTGGCATGTGGTGGATGATGGTATGCTCAAACAGCTAAATCTAAATATGAGCTTTCTACAACAAGTTAGAACCAATAAGCAAGCCAAGCCAAGCACAGAACAAAAGCAATAATTAAAGTAAAAGAAGCAAGATGAGAAATAGGAAATCGGGCACTTACACTTTGGAGAAACTAGAAGATCAAGTTCTACAACCATAAAAGGAAAATTGAACAAAAGAAATGAGAATTAAAAAGAGGAAAAATGAAAAAACACTGCAAATTTTGTGTGTCTAAGGGATAGAAGAAGATTTGTTACAATGGTTGGGTCATAATTCTCTAAATTTTGGATCTTGCCATGACTGCTCTGATTTTGCTGCTCATGTTGCTCTGATATGTTGAGATGGTTTTGCTTCTGCATTTCAATGTTCTATAACTTAAATGTAACTTAAAATTTTGACACCAATTGATAATGTTTATATAAATTTAGCATTTTTTGGATCTCTTGACTGCAGTGCAGGTTTGCTTCCCTCTCTTGTAGCTCCTACAAATACCAACCAAAATCCAATTGTTTTAGCCAGTACATTTTTTGGATAACTAAGCAACAAAATGAAAATGACATACTGATGATGCAACAATTTTTGTCCACATGTGGCATTGAAAAAAAAACAATTATGGCCATGCATTTAAAATAGTCTGTATTCTTTAAATTTCGTAGACCAATCCTTGTATTCACAGTCAAGTTCTACATTTCCTTACTAAGATGTATTGTAAGCATTTCCAAAATCATTGCCTCCAAGAAGACCCATCTAGGGATCTCAATTTTACAATAAATACAGGTAAGTATCAAAACAAAATTAGTTAGACGCAAACCAAATTCAATTTATTTATCTAATCCCAATTATGTAATAATTGGAAAATGTTATGTGGAATTTACTTAATCCACAGATTAAGTAAAAATGGATGTATAAGCAATAGATGCCTTACAGTGCTAGCATAGATTCCAAACAGTCCAATACTATTGAATGCAGAGAAAGATTGAATTTGCTGATACTCATTCAACACATTGAGATCTGCATTCAATATGCATGGAATAAAAATGTTTAAAAACTTGACAAAAAAACTGTCTTTTGTACACACAAGAATCAATGCATCTTAAGTAGTAATACAAATGAACTTACACATACCAAAGTAACTGATAACCACAACCAAGATAAAAATAAACTGCCCAGCAAAGAGAACAGTGCATCATTTAAGCAGAATTTACATAGACATGAGCACATCCCTTTCCCAGGGCCTCTTGCTAAAAATAAGCCACCTCCTCCCATAAGCACTTGCAGAACTATAAAAGTTCATACTGAGCTAAAGAGTACTCAAGTATTGGTAAGGAGATGAAGAAATAATACTAAAAGTGCATAAAAATCAATAGCAATGAATCTAGAAGATCATCACAAAAGGAGAGAGGAAACAAATGATTGCCAATTTGTTAAATATCTTAAGAAACAAAGTAGAAGAGGCAGTACCTACAGAACAGTCAAAGTGATAACTTCTTTCTCCTGCAGCCAGCCACCAGGCACTCCAAAAGCAAGAGCAATATGTGTACTCTGAAAATAACAATAGAATTAAACAATCTATGTGGAATTGAGTGCTTAAAAGAAAACAAACTTTTTATTTATTTTTTCTCCTTCCTCTTGATGAGGCAAGGCAAACTCATTTAGTAATTGCAACTAGTAACTCACACCCCTGAATCAGCTTGCTAGCGGTAATCCCCTCCAATGTAAAGAGATTTTGGCTCTGCAGGATGGGCCGGGTACTTTTGGTAGGTCTGAAAGAAGTGGCTCTGCAACTTGTAAAAGCTCATCAAGATCAATCTCAGATGCTGCCAGGACCATTAGCAGAGCAGTGTAGTTCTCCTGAAATTCTCACATCAACCAATAAACAAACTTAATGAGTGCAAAACAGAGTCCAAATTAAAACTAGTCAAATCAAACTACCGATATTATAATGTGTGATTGAATGATCATGCATGCACACATTATATATGCATTTATGCCTGCAATATAAGCTATTTTCATAAGCTAATTGATCTTATAGCAACGAATTCCTCCAAAATGGTGCCATCCAGTCTATTCAGTGCTTATGCAAGAGCCAAAAGAGGATTTGCTAATGCACCAGAATAACCAGCAAAATGAATTGCCTCCAAGAGTAGACCTTGAGGATTGTTACGGAGTTCCCCAAGCTCCAATTTCAACTTGCACAACTGTATAAACATGAGGGAAAGTATAACAAGATACATGAAATCAGCACAAAAAAAGAAAAGAGTATCATGCCAATCATTGCCAATGATTATCAACAGTGAGTTTAGTATTTTTGAAATATGAGAGCAATGGTAAAGTAAACCATTTAAGTTATATGCATAAATGTGTTTTATTTTAGATAAAAAGCGAAGATCAAATGATAAACAATGTAACAATCATGAAAAGATTTTTACAGTTAAAAAAGCATGTTACGCTTTTTGCTTCTCAATTTCTCAAATTAAAATTAACTTACTTGAGGTCCAAAATGATTCAGTACATTGGCATAGAAAGTGTTGCAGCAAATTAACAAACAAACAATTAAGTAGATCAAATCAAATGTACCTTAACAGCAACAAAAGGTAAAAAACCATAATACATGAAAAATGTAAGAGTATTTAAACTCTTTCAACCCCCAATTGAACCAAAAATTAGATTGAAATCCAAAAATATGAGAAAAGCCTAACCAAACATCCTAAGAGCTTTAGTCGATAATAAAGCCTAAGCACAATACACAAAAAATTAAGCAAACGGCTTTTTTATCCCCCACTAAAAGATAGAAAAAAAGAAAAGGAGTATACATTGCTTTCCATTTGCCAGCGTAGAAAGTAAAATTTTTTGTATCAGCAATCTCCCCTTCCCAGCAAGTTACAACCTAAGATACATCAAGAAAGAAAATTTACAAACCAAAAGAGTTTGGAAAGAAATTCCGCAAATTTGAACAAATTCCAAAACTATAGTGGAGAAAATTAGATATAGTTCCAAATAGTGTATCCCTTGATTTTATAGCTTCTTTAACAGAATCCACATTTTCCATTAACAAAAGCAGCTTCATTGTCAACAAGTCACAACTTGCAAACAATAGTTCAAATGTATTATCAAAAACAAAATTATAAAAATAGAGAAGATAACTAAGCAAATGAAATCATCATATGGCACTAAGCTATTTCAATTATATACGGATTGTTAATTTTTTTAATAATTAAATAAAATAACATCAAATATGGCAAAGGAATCATAATCATGACTCATTATTCATAACATATAAGGCAAGAAAGCATATATAAGAAAATTCCATTCAATCATTGACTTATATGCTAAATTAATCAATATTATTCATACATATATACAATATGGCCCACGATGATTAATTCTTTTCCTGTAACATGTCTCACATTAGCTAGCTATATCAAATGCAATCAATGAAATTGGAAAACTTTGTATTGGATCATATAATCATCATGTCAAAGACCACGAATCACCCATAATAAGAACTGATTTTCCAATAAAAAAAAATTCACTTTTTCCAACAATACCTGAAATTCTTGAATTTGCCTTCACGTTGCTCAGCTTGCAATCTATCAACGGTACTCAAAAACTCCCCAATCGCTGACTCAATGTGTTTACTTAGTGTTTCTTCTACAACTTTCCCTAAGAAAAACACATCCACTACAGTCCTGTCATCATCCCTTGCAAATTGCAGTATAGCACATCACTTGTTTTGCACAACACCATAAAAATAAAAAAAATCCATTAAAATATTTAAAAACTTCAGTAACCCATGAAATTAATTTCAGATTCAAAATAAAAACTACAGATCTATTTTTCTGCAATTGAGATCAAATCTTGTCAAAAAGGAAATTAAAAAAAAATAAACTTTATATCCAACTCCAAATCTCACTAGTAACAAGCATTTAGAGCAAAGATCTAACCTTTCTTCAGCTAAATTTCCTCCTTTCTGTGTGGATTTTCTTTCTGTCTTTCTTTCTTCAAAAACAAACTAAATTCGTTCAAATAGGAGAGGAATCAAACAAGGCCATGGGTCATGCTTAGTTGGAAGTCTTTTTCATATGCCTGTTTTGTTGGCGAAATCTTTTTTCAAGAGATACTGACTTGAAAGCGAGTGAGATAGAGAAAAGAAGGTGAAGAAAGAGAGAGAAAGAGATTGAGATAGAATTGGAGAGTGCTAGAAGAAAGGACATACTGTTTCTTTTTCTTTTAATATCTCAAATGCGATTTTTTTTTTCTTTTTGACTTGGGAGTTTTAGGAGCCAAACAAAAATTTGAGCGGGCACCATAATTTTATTTCGCGTACTTTACATAGTAAAAAAAGGCATTTAAAAATACTATATTTTGGAAAGCGTTCACAATATTGATATAAAAAATATAATTAATAGCATTTTTCTAAAATGCTATTAATACTAATTTTTAATTGTATTTTTTAATTAAGTGATATTAAAAGAAGCTTTTTATAACATTCAATTTAGAATGTTATTGTTCAACTGTTATTAAATGCTATTTTTGTTGTAGTATAAAAGAGGGAAAGTGAGAGAGGGAAAGCCAATATCGAAAGAGGAGGAAGTCATTATTTTTTATACACAGAATTTTCATATTTGTCTCTTATTTTGAAATGACAAATTTGAACATTGACAAATATTATTAAAATCATGGTTTGACTTCTCAATTAATAATATAGTTGACATTATTATAAAAATCCTCAAATATATTATTTAATGAGTCATGATTAAAATTATATTATTTAACAGTGATTTTTTCTTTTCATATTCCTAATTTTAAGCTTTTTAAATAAATAATAATTCATTTCTTTAAATTTCAAATATTATATTATTTCTTTAATTTTTTTGTTTCGAAAATTATATTTCAATAAAATTAAAATTTATTTTTTATTTCATAAATAAATAACATTTTTTAAATTTTTATATATTTTTACATTTTATGAATTAATAAAAATTAAATAATAATTCTTTTCTAAAATGTTGCACAAAAACTAAACTTTTAGTAGCATTATAAATAAAAAAAATGCTACAATGTAGTGCTACTAAATATGTTATTTATTGTAATGAGAGTTAGGGATTTTGAGAGATTTTAGAAAGTTAAGTGTTATTTATCTTTTGCCATGAATGTATATGTGTGTGTCGAGACAAGTAATCTTTTAAAATTGTAAAAAAAAAATTAATGAATAGAGCTAATTTTCATTGTAGTGATAATGCAAAAGGTAAAGGCAATAAGAATAAAGAAAAAAATATATTGGGGCTGAAATGGATGGTGTGGGGGAAAGTTTTATTGGAGGAAAATGAAAAGTAATTCACTCTAGGTTTTTTTAAGGCATTTACTGATTTTTTAAATAAAGTATTAATTTAAAATTTAGTCAAACACGGTCAATAAGAAAATTCTATCATAAAGTTTTTGATAGAGTTAATTCCTATCACTAGTCTATCATCAATTCTTGATAGACAAAAAATTTATCACAAATACATCATTAAGTGTCTGATAGATCATAATTTTATCACGACTCCGTCATCCTTTTATGATATAATGATTTTTGTCATAAAGTATCAGTCATCTATTCTCATTTTTCTTGTAGTGAATTAAAATTTGATTTTATATTTTTTTTAACGTCCTATACACTAAATTATGTAAAAACAATTAATCTTTATACATGTTGACTGAAACTATTATACAATTCCTCTTATAAATTAAACAGCCTAAATAGCTGTTGGCTATATTATTAGTTAATAAAACCAAGAGAATAGTCCCCTTCCCCTTTCGCGCCAATTAATAAAGAAATATCTTAATATATTAACCCCTAAACCTTTTCCAATCATTACTGTTAATCATGTTTTGATTTCTTTAGTCATGACATGAGAGAAGTGGAGAGAAGAACATTCCATCCATCAATAACAATTATTAAACGCTTTTATTACAGGGATCATATTTAGGTAGTGATCCATTGTAATATTATTGGACTAATTTAAACCCTTTGAAATTTGGATGCATTCATATAATAGTACTAACACGTATTAACCCAAAATTAGGATGACACACTATAAGAAAAAAGGTCTTTTATGGCGAGCCAAAATCGCTGTAAAAAGTCTACTACGGCGGACTTACTGCGGTTTTGGCCCATCGTAGTAAGTGACGACGTAAAAAGTCCTAAGACTTATTGCCGCGGTTTTGACCTACTTTATGCTACTGTTAAAAGGCCCGTCGTAAATAACTGTTGTTTGGTTTGACAACATTATTTTTATTTTACCGCGGGCTCCGAAACCGTCGTAAATAGTTAACTGCGGACACTATAGCATTATTTACCGCGGTTTTGAGAACCGCTATAAAAAAGCAGTACTGAATCCAATGATTAATTTTTGTATCCATTTTTTTTAGTCTGTACACATTTCTGATTCCAGGAATCCATTTTTGTATCTAGTTTTTTTGGTCTGTACATATTAACCTGGGAACAAGAAGCTAAAAGTCTAACATGGAACATGACATTAAATTAACAATGCATAAATTATACAAAAGTTTTAATACACGAGTCTAAAAATCATAAGTTTATAGAAGTCTTATTTCCAAACTAGCACAAATCAAACCAATCTACAAGTCTCATTTCCTGAAATTATTAACCAGCACAGACCATTCTTCATGTGAGAAAAGCTACATAAATAATTTACAAGAAACAATAGCTTTAGCCCACACATTCTATTTAAACTAGACAATAAGAAACTTGATCCCACAACAAAGGAAAGAAAACCAAAATAAACTATAATATGCAAATACAATTTGCAAGGATATGATATCAAAGAAATATAAATGGAACGCCTAGTACGAGAGCACCAACAATTTAAACGATTAGAAGATTTGTTTCTTTTGGTTGTCAGCTATATCTAGAGAACAGTTTTATCACAAGTACAGCCATTGCACTAGATACTTTTAGATGAGAAAGACATAATACACAGACCACAAAAAAAAAGATGTTCACCTAGTATCAATCTTTAAGTAGTTCACATATATGCACTATCGTATCAAGAAAAAAACTTCTTCACTTAGTGTATGTCAAAATCATCAAATAGTTCATTCTCCCTAAGACAAATATACTAAGGGAAAATGCATTAATCAACAGCAACTATTACATAATAAGCATCACAGTACTGGTTACTAACATTCACAGTAAGGGTATTACATCTAAAGTCTCTAACAACAGCTACAAAAGCATGTTAATTTTTAATGTAGATCCTAAAAGAAACTTGGTTTATGTACTGTCTTGGTGATGTAAAAGTTAGGCAACAAAAAGTGTTTATAAGAATTCTTTAACAAAGTAGTTACTCATTTAATCATTTCATCATTTTATCTTAAGGCTCACTTCTTAGGAAACCCATATCTATTGATTATTGCCCTATACGCCTGCAGTAGGTACATTGGCTAGTTTTTCTCCTGGTCAAGTTAATTTGATAGCTAATACAGAGCTAGGCACAATTCTAATAAAAAATGATCTTAAAGCTCATAGCACTAAAAGAGACTTATAAATAGTAAACCAGGGAATCGAACTCCTACTGCAGACAGTTATAACACAATATGCAATAGATAATATCAATATAAAGCAACTAGAAAGGACCTACTACTCCAACTCACTATTAAACACAAAGAAAGCCAACAAAAAAAGCATGACAGATTGTCTTTTCTTCATAAAGATACACCATAGTTTGACATTTTCTAATCAAATAGTAAACATATGTGTGAACAAGAGTAGCATCTAACCTTTCCCATTCAGCAGGTGACACCACCTCTGCTCTAAATCGAATTTCAGCTTTCAACTTTGATTTTGCAATTATAGACTGAGCTCTTATCTCAAAATCTTCCTACCATGTTGCATACAAACAGTGTCAAGAAGGATGAACTCAATAAGTCTTGTCCAATTAAAACATGCATACCACACAATTGAAAACAAGTTGAATTCATTTAAAATATATCCTATTTGTTATATCATACATGTGCAACAAATTGGATTTCTGGATATTGGGTATGGGAGCATAAAAGAGAAACAGAGACACATCAATGCACAAGCAGCTATACGTTTATATCTCATTTAGCCATAGAAATGCATAATAAATGAAAAACTTCAATGCGGTTATTTTGAAATGAAAGGTGCTAACTTAGCTTGCAAAGTCTCCCGGTGGGTTAACAGACAAAAGAGGATTAGAATTTTACTTTACCAAGAAAGAGGGGTAGGACGAAAAAGTGAAACCAGGCGTATGTGGCAAATTGAAAATAAGGTGAATATAAATTCTCTTGAATTCAACGACAGTTCTTTTATGTTATTATTGATGGGGATCTATGTATCTTACCCCAATAGAAGGAAAAGCAGCAGCTACCTTTGGAGAAAGACCAAAGCCTTTTTTCTCCATTTGAGGTTCCCTACCTTCACCCTAAACAATAGGAACTAAAAGAACACCACATCTAAGGAGCTTACTTCGGAACCTCTCTGCTTTCTGTATAGCCAAAGAAACAGTCTCCTTCTTCCCTGCCAAAATAACCTAAAACCAAGCTTATTAGAGTTTCAATACAGACAAGAAAACATTTGGGTAAAAGGAAATGCATCTACAATAAGTTGACATCAGCTGATTCCTTACGAAATTCAGAGAAGGAAAGATAACAAATAGCTATTATAGACAAATATATTCTGCTTGATTCCAAGATATATGAACACCAACTTAAAAGCTTCAAATGACAAAGAATGAAAGACACAGGTGTGACTGAAGTTGTCCCATACATAATACTTCAATAAATTGCATTTATAATTCCAAATTTCTGACGCATCACAATTTCCAAATGTCCATGATTTAATAGAATAGATATTAAACAAAAAAAAAAATGTTGCAAAAATCTCATGCTAGTATTGCATGAGGCTTATTCCTTTCTTAACATGGATAGCAAAAAACATTCTACTTAGCAGGCAACCTGTAGTTAGAATAATAATGCCAACACAATATATTACAATATTAAATTCAAGTTTCGCAATTGTTGAGCAGTAAGATTTAGCAAGTATAATAAACAGAAAAAGGAGTATTGTTACTTAACCGGTCTAACTGTGTCTTGCAACTACACAAGTTCAACAATTCGATTTGTAGAGAGGCGTAGAGGTAACCTTGACAGGATTTCATCTCGGGATATCTATGCAAGTTGTTCCTCCTCCTTCTTGTTGTTCCAGAAAACACAAACACTACAAGAAAAATGGCAATAGATGACAGGAAAAAATAGTCATAAATAGGGGTGAATGATAGAAAATCTATCAGTCATCTATGTCACTGTCACTCATTCATGATAGAGAAAAAAATCTGTCATGCCCTTTATGATAATTTTTATAGGTCATACATCCGTCACACTAAAAAGTTAATTTTTTTAATAAATTCTATTGATTTTTTTGGCGGGAAAATTGATTTGTTTTAAATTTGAATTTTTTTGGCGGGAAAATTGATTTTTTTGATAATTTTAATTTAGTTTTAATAGGAAAAAAATCAGTATTACGTTAATTTAGTAGTTAAATTATGTTGTTCATGACAAAATTTATGATTAGTATTTTCTATCACAAGATTTAAATTTATTTTTGTACAAATATGAGTTTTTAATTTAATTTATGCAATATTCCTGTATTTGAAATTCATTTATAAATTCAATGTAAACTAAAAATTAAATTGCACATTCAATAAGTCCAAAAACACTTTATATCAATGACATCCATGTAATAATATATGAAACAAGTTCCATAGATCAAGTATATCATTGTCAATACATAGACTAAAACCATATTAGTAACTACCAATAACAAACTGTAATTCTAATTCCAATCCACTACGACTGCTTCTCTCTTCATGAGTTGGAACTTCTCACTATGACTGCTTCCATCTTCTCTGCAAACCATTGACAAAAATAAGTAAAATGAATGCCAACACCAAATAAATGTCAAGCTGTAGAATTAAAAAAACTACAACATAAACTAGAAGATCTTGTAGTAGGATATAAATAATCAGTTTTACTTATAGTTTGATTGACTTTTAGGCATTAAAATCTTGGTCCCTACACATGCTTTTATGCTTTTACTTACTTTTACTTATTTTCGTCTCTTCCACGTCACAGTCTACTCCCTTTCACACTTCCAAAAACCTTCTCAATTATTATAACCTTCAAGCAACAAACATTGGTTATATGGTGGCTTTTTATATTCTTAAAATGCAGCAAACGTTACTTGGGTGAGGCATTTACTACTTGATAAATAAACAAATCATGCAAGAAAACAAATTAATTAACATCATGTAGCAAAGAAAATTTAGTAGAGGGACTTAAATTAACAAATCAAGCAAATCATAAATAACACAAAGAACTCTACAATTCATGAAACCAGCAAGGAAAACACTCCAACGAGGAATGTCTAGCTAGCTCTATAACCAATTAGTCTTTTATATTTAGTTTAACATATAAAGCATAAATATATCTATACTCATTAATGTGGAAGGAAATAAAAATGTTTAAAGATGAAATAAGACTAATGAATCTGTTCATAAGCTTCGTATAAACTGCCTTATTGAAAAGTTAAACCAAGAATAATGATTGTTGGCCATCAATGCAAGAACATTAATTTGGAGCTCGTTGGGTGGTCCCATGCAAGTTCAGATATTACTCAAAGCATAAAGTAAAAGGTAATATGTGAATGTTAGTCAGATTTATAAAATTTTCCTTTCTACATTATATCCACATAATTTTAAATGATTTGGAGGAAAATTTATCATGAAAATGCAATTTATTTATCAAAATCCCAATTTGGCATAATTATTTATCAAAATCCCAATTTGGCATAATTATTTATCAAAATCCCAATTTGGCATAATTATTTTATCGAAATCACGTGTTTGAATAAGATTTGCTACTATAAAAATTGAAAAAAAAAGTTAAATGAATTCTAATCACTGCTTCCAATGTGAAATAATCAACCAGACCATAGTCCTCATTGACCAACCAACTGTTTCAAATTTGGTAGATAACATTTTATTACCATCCATGCACATATTTCCAAATGCTCCAATCCAAAAACTTATAAAAATGCTAAAGGCAAGCTACCTACCTTAGCCAGCATCTTCTCTTGACCTGAAATATCTTATCCACTAGATTCAATAGTGGTACACTTACATTAGATGGATTCCACTGCATTAAATTCAATAATAAACATTAATAACGTCTCCTAACATAAATAATAAAATGTGGTCAAAAATGAATAAGTAAACAAGCTTATTCCTTCTCTTGGATAAGTAAACAAAGATAACAGATACATACGTCTGCACAAGAGTATACCAGATGCACCACAAAAATTAAAAAAAAAAAAGGATAATAAGAACACAAGTAGAACTCATATAAATCTTGAAACTCCACACCAAACCGAACATCATGGTGTTAATGAACAAAGATCAACAATTACTGGAATCATAATAACTGCTAAGACCATTTATAATCTAATTTCCTTATGCTAAAAATCGTTAAGGTCATCCGTGCACATGGTGATCACTTCGTTAGCCCTCCCTCATGGTAGGAACCCTTACTTCAGCCATTTTTCTTTACTACCATAAAACATGAATCTCCTTAGTTCAAAAATGATAATAATTCGATGCTTCACATTCTACTCCATCAATTTTGAACATATACTAATACTTTTATTAGTATTGACACTCAAAATAAAATAACAACCAACAACCTTCATATAGCCTTATAAATAAAACTGATCCATCGGGGCCTTGGGAATCGAACCTAACGTTTTTCCATGACTGCCCCCTTCCACTCGGCCTTTCTTCGCTGTGTGAATAAGGTCTTAGTATGGATGGGCATTCTGGGCGGGTCGCAATAAGTCTTTTGTTCGAAATTTCTTCGTTCGTACCGAACCGCTTGCAGAATCAAATCCTGTTCCACTATCATGAGGTTGTCAACATTGAGAGAGAGATCAGAAAATGAATATAATTATAGTAACAGTAAAACTCTGAAGACAATTCATATAAACACTGTGCCAAACTTTAGAAGTGAACAAACAAGCAAAACAGTAGCCTGGTGTCAGAGGTCTAAGAAGAAAAGAACCAACTAAGAATTAGTTATTATGCTACGTCAAATAACATAGTCAATTAGGATATACCAAGGGAAATAAAGACAATATGAACAAAATACAGGATACCTTCGGTGGCATTCCAATTGGATCTTCCTTCCAAATGACCGGGGGTTACCGAAAAGTTGGCTGTAGCAGATCCTCCCTGGGAAATCCATTCTGGTTTCACCTTTGAATTGTGATTCCTCCCTAATGCTAAGTTTCTAGCCCATACACCACGTTCCATTACCTAAGGTGGAACACCTTTTGAGTTTAATTCATTGTCTGAATGCCACCCACTAGCATGTGCTCCAGCTCTGACTTTCTCATGGCCATTGCTTCCATCTTTGTCACCTTCTTCATTGTCAGAAAAGCTATTAATTGCTTCAGAAGTATCCTACCATGTAACTTCTTTACTTAATTCATCTGCATTCCATGACATATTTACTGGATATTGAAGAAGAAGCTTCACCAAGGGGTGAAGAACCTACAACCTTCCACATTAAACCATCTAAAACTCCTTTAAACTGGCGTACAATATCATCCACAGCATCATCCACGTTGACTGTTTGATATAAAGAAAAAATTTCAAGAAAAAATAATAATAGTAAAAAATAAAAAGGAGTTCTCTTAAGATTGATATGCAGCATATAATTCAATGATTAATAATAATAAATGAGCCAAGTCATGAGTAAAATTCATATGGAAAAAAATGTTAAAAATCAAGAGAAACCTGAAATATAGCTTCATCAGAAAATATCAGCACTCAGTTTGTCAGCAATCCTCATCTCTATCCTATTATAGAGTAGTTGTTGCTGCTAATTTAAAACTCGGGTCTGTTCACAGCCAAACAAGTAACGAAAGTTAAACACAAACCAACGTCCAAACAAAACACTCAAAAGAGATTCTAATTTTCCATTATCAAAACAACCCATCATCCAAAAGTAGAAAAGGAAGCAAAAAGTTGAAAACTTGAACATAGAAATCAACTTTACTTTAACTTCAAGCAGGGCTTTGATGTTCTAAACCTATAAAACAAAATTCCCAGAAAGAAAAACCAAACACCAGTAAAAAATTGCCCATAAAAATACATATAAAATGTATAAACAAAACAAAATTCGGATGTGGTGTCTACTAATTAACCTAGAAAAAGGCACATGATTATGTTGTGAGCTTCTCTCACCCTCAATAGCAGCAGTAGATGATTGCTACAAAATCAAACAAAATAAAGTAATATTAATAAATTAAAACTGAAAAACAGAAGTTAATCGAATGTGTGAGATAACACCTGAGTCCTTGCCTTTTTAGTCACAGAGTCTCTACTCTGAGAAAGCAAATTCCAATTGTGTTAGTACTCGAACTACCACAATTAATACTTCTCAACAAGCAAAAATTAAATAGCGCAACCCCAATCAACTAAGCAGTGCTTGAACAGGCCCAATGCAGTGTTGATAGAGTGTTCCACCGTCCATCCAGTGCCGTCAGAGACCATGTAATGGACTTCGGTCCTGCAACCACTTCAATATCATCGTTGTCGTCGCTCCCTTTTTCAGGCTCTAAAGAAACACTTTCCCTGGGTTGAAATTGAACCGGAAGAGAGTTCGCTTTGAAGATCGCCTGGGTGGATTGGTTTTTGGATCGATCCAATTTGCAACTATAGTTATGAGCTTCTACTTGATTTTTGCTCGATTCAGACCTTCTAGCAGCTGCCAATGAACTTTTCTGGTGATTGATGTTGAAATATGGTGACTGGAGTTATGAGTGGCTGTGAACCTTTAGTTTGGAGTTCTTGGATGTTGGTGGAGTTGTTGGATGCTAGTAGCCAGACGATGATATGGAGATTGATTTTGACTTCATTTTTTATTTCCTCTTTTCAACTAAATCAACGTCGTTTTGATTGATTTAGAAAAACAAAATTACCAAAGAAGTAGTTCTGGATATACAAGTTTTTTTTTTAACTTTTTCTTATTTTTTAATTTTAAATTTTAATGGCTTACTATTTAATCATGAAATTATATTATTTAACATTAATTTTCTTATATTCCTAATTCATAAGTTTTTTAAATAAATAATAATTCATTTCCTTAACTTTCAAATTTTAGATTAATTTTATTTATTTTTTAAAATTTTTGTTTAAAAAAATATATGAATCAAAATTAAAATTTATTTATTATTTCATAAAACATTAATTACATGATAATTATTTTAAATTTTTATATACGTATCTTGCTTTTTAAAATTTATTAATAATTATTTAAATAAATAAATGAAATATTTATCTTGCTATTTTAATTTCTTAATATTTATCTAAATATTGGGCTTGAAATGGATGGTGTGGGGGAAAGTTTTGTTGGGGGGAAATGAAAAATAATTCACTCTAGATTTTTTAAGGCATTTACTGAGCTTTTTAAATAAAATATTAATTTAAAATTTGGTCTAACAGGGTCAATAAGAAATTTATATCATAAAGTTTTTCATAGAGTTAATTTCTATCACTAGTCTATTATCAATTCTTGATAGACAAAAACTATATCACAAGTACATCATTAAGTGTCTGATAGATCATAATTCTATCACGACTACATCATCCTTTTATGATATAATGATTTTTGTCATAAAGTGTCAGTCATCTATTCTCATTTTTCTTGTAGTGAGAGACATCCTCCTAGCGGTCTTGGTGTATGGGTTAAGCTTTAACATGGTGTTGAGGTTTTTCAAAGGATTCTTCTTCATAGGAGCCCTCTTTACCTCCGTCTTGATCAGCCTAAAAACTGATTGAACCTTATCAGAGTTAATAATCCTAGCCAGGTCAGCATCCACCATCTTGGAACATGGCAGCATGTACTCCTTCTTTTTCTCTGAGCGTTTGTCAAAGCTTCCACAGATCGAGTCCAGTTTCTCAAATGCTTATTTTGTCCAGATGACAAAGTGACCAAGATGACCACCAGGAGCCAGCTTCAGAAGGCTCAGCCTCTCAACGTTTGCCACCTCCACACCAGGCATGTTCCTAAAAGCTTTCATGAGCTTAGCGCCCTCAGTTGCGTAAACAATGAGTGGGCCCTTGCGTGAGATATAACAGCGATTTCTCATATTTCCCTTTCCAGGACGTATAGCTTGGCTATCCTTAGCCTTCTTAGCATCCGAATATGAGCCAATCTACTTCAGAACCTTCAAAGCAGCCGATGTCTTCTCCACTCCCTCAGCGGTGTCGCTAACTACCAAGGGCATCTTAGGAACAGTCTCAATTTTGTGACCACGTGTAAGTACAAGAGACTGAATAGCACAAGCTGCTATGGCTGAAACAATATCATACCTGTTTTGATTCACGTTTATCTTACGGTGCCAGCGATGCCAGATCTTGGTAGGAGCAAACATGCGGTCGCCGCAGCACATGTTTTCGAAAGCTCCCTGACCAGCACGGTGAGTACCGGCACCAGGAACACGAGGGATACGAGACAGAGGGCAACCCTAATCGAGGTCAAAAATCGCAGTGGCTTGGTGGAAGAGATATATCCGGCTATTGGAAGTACTATATGACTGCTACTACTGATAACACTGCTGGAAAGAGTGGCTGAGCACGGCTTCTCAAGCTTGGCTGCAGATTGAATTGAAGAAAGAGATTAGGGATTAGAAGATGATATGGAGAGGGCAAGAGACAAATTGGGAAATGAGCGATTTAGAATAGGGCTTGAGAAGCAAGAGACAATAGAGAAAGAGAGAAAGTGAGAAGGGAAAAGGGTAATGTTAAAAGAATATATTATCTTTTAACTGCGGTTTCGCAAAAAATGTCGTAGATATATTAACTTTATACTGCATGTGTGGTTGCCTGCCACAGATTTTTTAGTTTTATTGCAATTCTCTAGAACTGCGATAGATAGTTGTAGTAAAAGCCCCCTTCCCTTGTAGTGACATGGTGTTGGGATCTGCCTTTACTAAGGTGGGGATGTGGATAGTTTTCATGGAGATAGGATAGAGATGGAGCAGAATTTTAATCCTCGCATTGTGATTACTGCTCCCCACCTCACACCTGTCCCGCACCCTATCATTATATATAAAAATATAAGATATATTATTTTTTTTCATAAGATACATGATTACAATTAAAAAATATATAAACTTATAAATACTATTTTTATTCAATTTTTAATATATTGATTATTTGAAAAACATAAAATTATATTATTGTTTAAAAATAAAATATTATGTTATTTTGTTAAATCCTTGAGTTTGATTATATAAAAAGATATTGACATGGAGAATCGGATGGAGTTGGGGAAAACACTCCCTGCATGAAGAGAAGATTTTTCATCCATCCCTCGCCCTAAAACATATTAGGAATAGATGAAAAATGGGGGTTAAATTAAATAATGTGATGGGAAATGGGAAGGCCTCTCCACCCCTACCTCGCCCCATTGCAATCCCCATCCCAAAATAGTAACGTGTTAATAAAATAGCCAATACTTTATTGAATACTGTAAATATGCACCAGTTGAGTACATTACAAATTAAGCAACTAATTAAATCCCCACGCATCACACATGAAGTGGACAACGCATGTTCTTAAAACGGGTGACGTATAGATGCAGTAGATTCAGTTTTGGGATTATGTGATTTTAGAGGACCCTTCACATCCTATAGATTTGAGTCTCACAAATAAGGCAGTATTGTCATATTCTTCGAACCAGCAAGGTTGAAATTGCCCCCAGTTTGACTACAAACACATGAAACGACTTCACTGTTAACCAAATCAGGGCAACATTCAAGTGATGAGTAGGATCAATTTATATAGACCGGGGTATTCGCAAAGATAAATATTTATACAAATAATTAAAATTTGATTTGTTTAAATTATAAGCCGTTGTCACTTTCACATTGATTTTATATATTTGTATTATCCATGTACTCCAGAACAAGAGTTACCTTATTAGCGGCCATTTGGTATATGGGGTAGGAATCTTAGGACTGGGATTCATATTACTAAGAAAGTAAAACATGAAAATCTGATCTCTAGGAAAGTAACATTACTGTGTTTGGTTATCGATAGAAATCTTACTCTTGATTATTGTGAGAATTAGATTATTATATTTGACTACACACAGGAATGTTAATTTTATTCATTATACGAGTAAACTTAATAATTAATTTTTTTTAATATTTCAAAAATACTTAAATTTTTTTCTTATTCTAGTATACTTGATAATTTTGTTCATTTCAAATATGTTAATAAATTTTATAATTAAATTTTTTTCAATATGTGAAAAATACATTTTTTATTACAGTATGAAATAAAAAAATTTAATATAAGATTTTGAATTTTTTTTGGTATGCTAATTTTCAAGATTTGTAAATTTATTTTATATATATATATTGTTTAAATGTTATATTAACAATATACAACCCACCACCACTGTTTTTTTAAATAATTTTGATGATTTATTTTATATATATATATCTTTTTATCCTCACTCCTTCTTTTCTGCCTGTTTTCGCCAAAACCAATGCCATTGCACACAAACAACGCTGCGTTGCTTCCATCCACGACAAGCCACGCTCCAACGCTCAATTCCTTTCTTCTTCTTCATTGTCTGTTTGCTTTGCCTCGTGTTGTCTTCCTCCAATTGCCATAACTCAAAACTCTACCCACATCCAGCCACTCAAAGCTCTGTCCACACATAGTCGTTGCCAAACCAGGACACACATACATAGAGAGAGAGAGAGGGGTAGAGGCAGAGGCCGTTGCCGCCTCTGCCATCCACCACCCTTTCTCCTCTCTCTGTCTTCCTCTCGTAGAGGTGGAGGGAGTTATCCCCGACTCTCCTCGTCTTCCTCTCCCTTTCTTAATCCTCTATTCTTTTTAAATTATTTTCTTTGCTTTTGTGTTGATTAAGCAGTGAGTTTTGGGGTTGTAATTGCGGTTTATGTTTTGGAGATGGCAGTGATGATGAATCGAAGAGGGAAGATTTGTGAAGATGAAGATGGAGTGGTGTTGATGGGTTTGGGATTACAGGGCATCCTAAACTCAAGTATTGAAAGGGTTTAGGATTATCCCATCAGGCACGAATCTGGAACCCACGGGAACATAACATTCCCGGGTTTAAAAATTGTAAAATGGCTTCCAAACATGGATTAGGAATTAGATTTCCATTCCCACCTTGACATTACCACATACCAAACGGCCCCTTAGTTTAATAAGAATATCGAGTAACGGAATCAAATAAAAAATTTTAAATCTAAATAGTGGTCTCGAAGCAATAGAGATTATTATCCACCTATATATTAAAGGTTATGGAATATATAATTATAATAAAAGCGGGATAATGCTAGCATTACAGTTCTTTTTGGTTATATATTAAATCAGACTAAGTGGTCAAAATATATTTGATGAATAATTATCATGTCATAAAATTTAATATTCTTCATTTATTTTTATTTTTTCTCATCGAGTAATGTTTTGCTAGCTAAGGTTATATAAGAGTCGATTGTAAATGAGTTTTAGGTGTAATAACAATATTTTGTGTGTTATAGTTGCTTATCCAAAACCAAGGGTCCCTAGTAATTACGCCAAATCTATTATTCTATCATAATAAAATCTTTGTTTTGGTTCAGTCATTTCTTATAGAAACAAATTACATTGTTGCAGAACAAGGTACTTATTTATTGTTGTTAATTTTCTAATTTGTTTCTTCCATCTTTATTCTCAATAGTTGGGGTAGGGTAGATATTAATGATTCATGGACACTTGGGTCCTCGTTCCTTAGTTTTCCAGTTGTTGTGGAAAGGACATTCTTCTTTGTTTCCAAAAGTGCTAGAGGGAACGCAATCCTCTCTTGGTCTTAGGTTTGTTTTAGTTTTTGTAGATCTTGTGCCACATAAATTTTATTAACTTTGAATGGTTAGGATCTATTATATTCTCTCTCTTTTCTCGTTTATTATATATTAATCATCAATCATGTATTTATATTTTACTAAAATGAACGTCGGATCAAGAAAAAATCCTAAGCAGACGAAAATCCTAAGCAGATTGGCAAAACCTACTGCAGGGAATACGCACGTCTTTCTATGTGAAGTTGCAGAGCATCTGTAATCACAAGCCGCTGCAAACTCTGCACGCATGTAATGAAACAACCAGTACAGAATTAAATTCCAAAACAAAAAAATTATTATTTAATTAATTAACCTCAAGTAAGATAAAAGAGCAATATTAACTAGTATACATATGACTGTCATTTTATGTATTTGGGTTTTAGTTTCTACACGCAAGTAGTTAATTAATTTCATGCCGAAAACTATTAAAAAGATAATTATTATTATTTGGGATGTTAATGAATGCCTCACATGTCAGAAGCTTTCATTATTATTTGCTTCCATAATTAAAATTCAATAATTGGCGTATACAAAATCTGTCCCTTTACCTATCTGATTTACATTCTATGTGTAGCTTTTGTGTTATTATTTGCTTTCCCTAGATTGCATTTTTACATCTAATTAAGAGCTAAAGGCATTGTATTTGGTATTAATTTACTTTTATATATCAATCTCTTAATCGGCATGATTATACAAATTAATAATTAATTTTTGCACTTATTTATAAACAATTTTAGGTAATATTTATTTTTATTTATTTTTTCAATCGCCATTCCTTACTTAAATGGAGAAATAATAATAAATAATCCAAATTAAAGAACTTGTTTAAAACATGATAAGATGTTAAATATTTAAATGCCTTACCCTGTTTGGCAGGACATACTAACAAATTTTATTTTTATTTTTATTTTTTTACTGTTGATACTAATATTTGACATCTGGATAAACTAGACCTGTGCAACTGTTAATTTCAACACTCGATACTTGTCGGTATCGGGCACCAATGTTTAACAGTAAAAAAAAGAAAAAAAAGTGCCGGTCGGTCTATTGGACAAGGTTGTGATATATAGATCTTTTCCACTTGATTCATTTATCAAACACCCTTTAATTTTGGCTCTTTTGACAATTCTTTCCACTTAAATTACCCTCTACTACAGCCATGAATTTATATATAAATTCCACCTCCTAGTAACTTAAAAATCGTAATTGATATATTTTTTAAACTTATTACAATAAATTGAAGCACAATAAATTTGTTTTAAAATATAAATTATAAAAAATAGCTCAATTTTGAACCCCAATTATACGAGTTTATCATATTATTATATACTAATTATTAACGCAATACAAAGTTGTATGCAATAACTACGCAAAGGAGAGAATGGGGCACGTGACATGACTAGGATAGCGTAGGCCGCATGCATTGTACAGGGAACACGTGAACCTTGACTTTGGATCTAAATATGCCCATGTAATTATCGTTGTCTGAAGACTTCCATTTCTATCCAATCACGTAAACTAACAGTAATCAATCACGTGAAACCAAACCAAGTAATAGCATTCTTCGCTTCAACCCCACAAATCCTACAAATCGGATATGGGACGTTTGCTTATCAACATTATTATGTTCTCAGTTTCTGTAACTGTAACTGCAGTTCTGCTGAGCTTGAGCTTCAGCTGCGTTCATGTTGCCGGTATTCCAACAACACTTGAAGGACCCTTTAAGCCAGTCACTGTCCCACTTGACAAGAGCTTCAGAGGCGATGCAACCGACTTGCCGGATGTTCAAAGCGATGTTGATGGTTTTCTCCCCCAGCAAATCTCTGTCTCTCTCTCTGCTGACTATCACTCCGTTTGGATTTCTTGGATCACAGGTAAGCTCTCTCTGCTTTTACTCTTTTTACTAAATTCAACAAGAATATAGTTGATTCATGCCTTATGCTTAACTTTTTTACACTCATGTAGTATTAGTATTTAATTCATTATTAAAATATTGCATGTTGATATAACTCGACCCTCCAAAGTTAATGTTGCATTGCATCATCATTATATGATACAACTGTGTTAATGGGTTGTTCCTCTGGTGGGTGAGTGAAATTATGGTTTATAGGCTAATAAAATAATTACCCAAATGGTGATTTGATGTGTTTAAATTTTGTTGAAAACAAAACATATGAACACTACTGTCTTGTTTGTTTCAGTGTTGTTTGAATTCGGTACTTAGTTTAATGCAATAATTTTGTATTTGATGATATTTTAGTGAGATTGTTCTTAGACGGATTAATGTATTGAAGGTGTTGCAGTCCCTCAGTTACTCTATTGCATATTACTCATGTTTACTTTTTTTGTCATGCCCACAATGTAACTCTGAATCAAGACCAACCATTAATAGATTGTGGGTATTCGATTATTTTTGTAATAAATTTTGATCATCAGCATCATGTGGAAAACTTTTATCCACTTCATATGATATTTGATATGACCCTCTTGTCTGTGATGGCCATTGATTGTACGGTTTGGATTTTTTGTTTTGATAATAGTGTGGAAAATGTGTAATGTTTGTTAAGGAAAGGGGCCCATCAGTTAACAGAAACTAACACGTTCAAGATAGAGTAGTTGTGGAAGGCTTTAACCCTGCTTTTAGATTTATGTTAATTCATCTTCTCCGTCCAGACAATTGATGCAATCAGATCTCGATTTTCAGGAGATTTCCAAATTGGTGGCAATATACAACCATTGGATCCTGAATGGGTGCAGAGCATTGTTCAATTCAGAGTCTATAGATCATCGTTGAGTTATCAAGCAGAGGGCTACTCTCTAGTTTACACTCAGCTTTATCCTTTTGATGGCCTTCAGAACTACACTTCTGGCATTATACATCATGTTCTTCTTACAGGTGTAATCTGATCTCCGATGCTATATTTCAATTTAGAACATATAATTTCCATATTATGGTAATAGGATGTTTGCTCATTGGTTTCCGACTTTGTGTTCTTAATTTCGGTGACAATAATCTTTGTGCTACAGGTTTGGAACCCAACACACTATACGAATACGAATGTGGGGATCCTTTTATATCAGCAATGAGTGATAGCCATTATTTTAGGACTATGCCGGTTTCTTCTGCCAGCAGTTACCCCAGCAGAGTAGCAGTGGCAGGAGATTTAGGCCTTACCCATAATACGACTTCAACAATCGCTCACTTGTTGAGCAACCATCCTGATCTCCTTTTGCTGATTGGTGATCTAAGTTATGCAGACCTGTACCTTACCAACGGAACCAAATCCGATTGCTACTCTTGCTCATTTGTGCAAACTCCAATCCAGGAAACGTATCAACCTCGTTGGGATTATTGGGGAAGGTCAACTTACAATTTTTAAACTCTCAAAGTTCGCTAAATTTCTCATGATATAGAGCTGTAAAATGACAGGCTTCGATTATAGCTAGATGTGAAATGCATTTGTTTTCCAAAAGGAAACTAGGTGGTTTACTCCTTTTGATTGGAATAATAATGGAAGTTTGTTGATGACCAAAGTAGAATAAAATGGACTTTGATGAAGAGTGAAGGTGCTAAAATTAAATAAATAAAATATTTCTGTATGATTATGGAGGAATAGTTTTTATTCCAGCTTCAAAATTTTTTAAGGTCAATCGAACATCGGTGCGTGCATCATGACCTTAGATGACATACTGTTAGGCATGTTGCAAAAGATAGACACAAGCAAAAACCAAATAATCTCACTTGTTTGAAACTAGCGTCTGATACTTCTTTAGTTTTGCTTTTGGTTCATTTTGATCTTATCATACCTTCTGGTTTCGTGTATGATTTTCTCAGGCATATATGAACAGTTTAGCTCATGCCCTTTCTGTCGGGTTATTGTTAGCAGGTATATGCAGCCTCTGATGTCTAATGTTCCAACAATGGTGATAGAAGGAGAACATGAGATAGAATTACAGGCAGAAAATCAGGCATTTGTAGCTTGCAGTTCCCGTTTTGCATTTCCATTTGACGAAAGTGGATCATCATCCTCACTCTACTACTCTTTCAATGCAGGAGGGATACATTTTGTGGTGCTTAGTGCTTATATTAATTATGACATATCATGTAAGTTCGCCAAGTCAGCCTTCTTTCTTCTATTTATGTTCTTCTTTATTATGCATAATCTTTTTATTTTTTTATTTTTTTTGGTGTTTGGGTTTTTGAAGCCAATTATTCTGGGTGGCTGATAATACCATTTCCTTTGTTTCTTTTGTTTAATGTACCTGTAATAGTATGACTCTTTTTGGTTGATCATGTTCAGTAACCACATGGTGAGATTCTCCAGTTTTTCTATTGCAGCGGATCAGTACACATGGCTGGAAAAAGAACTAGGCGAGGTCGATAGAGAAGTGACTCCATGGCTGTTAGCTGCTTGGCACCCTCCTTGGTACAGCTCCTACTCAGCACATTACAGAGAAGCAGAGTGTATGAGAGTGGAGATGGAGGAATTACTCTATAGATTTGGCGTTGACATAGTCTTCAATGGACATGTAAGCTAAGAGTACTTTTCGAAATCCCTTTGCATCTTCTTTTCCTTATTGTTGTTTCTTCATTTCTTTTTCCATAGTAAGACACAGAATTAGCAATGCAAGCATTGATAGGTGGGATGGAATTCATTTATCAGATGAATTGTACATATTGAATGGAAATTGGTTTAGGTTACCGATGAAATTTTGTTGTTGACTTGATATCATATTTGCATATTCTGATTTTTCACATTCATGTGCCAAAACTTAACATGCTTTAATGTGTTTTTGGGCAAATCACCTAAGTTGTTTGAATATTTCAACAGGTTCATTCCTATGAGAGGTCAAACCGAGTATACAATTACTCCCTGGATCCATGTGGTCCAGTTTATATCACAGTTGGTGATGGAGGGAATGTAGAAGGCATGGACATTATACATGCTGACGAACCTGGTAATTGTCCAGATCCATCTACTGCAGCAGATAAATATACTGGTGGCTTCTGTGCATTCAATTTCACTTCAGGGCCAGCAGCAGGGAAGTTCTGCTGGGACCAACAGCCGGATTATAGTGCATACCGAGAAAGTAGCTTTGGCCATGGGATTCTAGAGGTACCTTTCCCTGTATCAGCTCACAGTCTTCCGGGCCAAGTGCCTGCAACAAAAATTGCAGGTTCTTTTTGGTTGGTCTAATACTTTTAACAGTACATATTTCATTTATGGTTTTGGAAGAGTGAAATTTTCAATATTGGTTACAGCTTCATATCTTCAGTTGGCTATTAACCAAGTAAATTGTGTGAAAACATTTACAGAAGTCCTTGTTTGCATAGTATTAATGTAAAACAACAAAATAATAAGCAGTGTGTCGTGGCTTGCAGGTTAAGAATGAGACTCATGCTTTGTGGACTTGGCACCGCAATCAGGAGTTCTACGAGAATGCTGGTGATATAATTTACATAGTAAGGGAACCAAATAGATGCCCATTTTCACCAAAGTAATTGAGCTATGACTTGAAGATGCAAATGATTGACCTCATCTGGAGAGTTTGAGTAATTTCACTGGCCTAATGGAGTAGAGAATACAGAAAAGCCTTCCCTCATACATAGGATAGGATCTCATAATTTCTTTGGGAAATCCTACTAGAATGTGGAAGGGCTAGGCTAAGATGTTTCATTACATTATTTACAATTCAATTGAAGTGAGGTTTGGCTGCATGAAGTACATTATTAGTTCTCATATATGCAGTTTAGCCAAAGTCAGGTCTGCCATTAACGTCCACGGGATTATATATAGGATTTTAAAAAAAAAAAAAAATCATATTTATTTATTTCAACGGCAGCCCACTTATGCAGTCCAGTCCAAAATCAAATCAAAACCCATAGATGAGCTGTGTACATGGCTTGAGTCCATTTTCTTATTTATATATCTCGATCTTGAATTGATTCTCTTAGACATTTTTAGATTTCTTGATTAAAAATTAGTCACCAACAATAGTAGGGTCTAGACTGTTATTATTAAACTCTTCAAAATCTCGTTTTAAACCTCACTTAAACTAAAATAAATATAAAAATTAAAATTTATAAATATTTTTATATAATACCAATATTGCCCTTTTTCGTTCTAGTCGCTACTCTAAAATATTTGTTTGCAACTCTTCTTCACAACGATTTAGAAGCTATGCCTATGCTTTATTGTTTGTCTGGGCTTTTATTTTATTGAAGTAACTCTGATCTTGTTGGAATTGAACCTTTTAAGTTTCCTAAACATAATGTTTTTGCACCAAATGAGTGCAGGTTTTATTTCTCTTCTCTTTTTTTTTTTTTTTCAATGGTAACAATGCATTGGAATAATTTATTCTCCAAAAGATAAGTGACGAGTTAGGACGCCCATTCTTCGCCAAAAATAAGTTACAGAATAATAGTCAATTTAAATAAAAACAAGGTTTAATTATCCGATTGCATTGAACTAAATAAGATCAAAATGTTAGGTTTTTTATACTTGAACAAATAATGATAGTTCATTTAAATATATACAAGATATACACGTTTGATACATTTGTTTATTTGGAACAAAACAAAATGAAATGCTCAATTCGTTGTCAACGGACCAAAGCTAGCATTAAAATCGAAATTAAAACTTACCTTTTACTCATGATCATGCTGTAAATGTTTGAAATAATCCCCCTCTATTATTTCAAAATCATTCAATAAATTTTGAACATGAATCTCAAATAAGAATTTAAAGAGAAAACAAGTGTTCAGAGTTTAAGGGAATTTTTTTTAAATAAAATACAAGTATAAATATTACATTGGTTAAACTTGAATTTGTCAATATCCATTTCGGTTATTTACATCCAAAAGGTTATTTTAATTTTAACTTTAGTTTAAATGGGATTCAGAAAAATTTTTTTGAGATATTAAAATAATAACACACACAAATATTGTTTGATCACGATATTATCATATCTAATTCTTAAATATTTTTATATTTTGTTATAATATTAGCCATTCAACAAAATTTCAAACCAATCTCTGTCATGGATTTCCTCTGCACAACTTAATACCATATCTATTGCATTATTTTATGCAGTGTATTATTTTGGGCAGTATAGAATTAATGCCAAACAAATGTACTGTATTATTTTATACAGTGTAGAATTAATGCCAAACAAATATACTGTATATTTTAGTACGGTACAGTGCAGATTACCAAACATGCCCTAAATACCCGCCCTTTATTTTGGTTTATAAGTTGGACCGTGAAAGAGAGGCAAACCCGTATCAAGATGACTAATTTATCGTTAAATCTTTTGTTTGCATATGCACAGGCAATAAGCCATGCCATAAACGTCTGGTGCGTTTTCTCATCCACAATTTATTTTTATTTTCGGATGATTTATATCTGCCTAGTTTCACGAGTTAATTGTTATCATAGTTTTATAGAAGATCACTAAATTTTAATATAAAATTTTCTCAACTCATTAGTCATTACCCTTGCACAAACATAAAAATATGCAAGGAGAATTACAAGAATAGCTTGAATATTCTTTCAATTGATTAATGACGCCTACATTAGTTAATTCAAAACAAAGAGGTTTAGCTAAACCCTTACTAAGCCTACTAAGCCAATTTGAAACTTGCTAAGAGCCCTTTTCCAATAACAAAATTAAGAACAAAACTACACATCAAATGGATTTCCACAACCGCGATGGCACTAAACAAAGAAGGCTCCAACCCTTAACAAAACTGAATAAGCCCCTTCTCCACCACAAGGCAATGCAACTCTGGTTTATAAGACTAACATGTAGGGAAATGTCAATGAGAACAAAAGGGAAAGAGACACCGGCATTAAGATTGTAACAGACACAAATTTTGAAGCCTCGGAACTGCTTGTGGTAGATATTGGAGGGCTAAACCCTGCAGGATTCAGTCCATTACCACCATTGTTATCTAAAGGTGCAGTGGTCGTTGGCATGTTAGGGTTGTTTGTGGTTGTGGTCGTCGGCGATGCGTTTTGTGTTGGTGTTCCTCCAGCGGTGCTGAAAATTTGCATCATCCAAATGGTTAGTCCTCAAAAATGGCATTAAATGGATTAAACCTGAGAAAAGTATTTAGCTTTCGAACCACGCAAAGAATCTAATTCAATGGAAATAAATCGAGTTTTGAAGTTAAGCAATGAAGCATTAATGGGTGGTTTGGTTAAGGTTTAGGGAAAATCTATCAATTTTAGGACCACATGATCAGCAAGTCATAAAAAACCATATTGTTCCTAAATTAAAGTAGACAGTTAAGTGACCACTCAATAAAATTTTTGATGAACCACTTATCATTGTAACAAGTTCTTGTGGTTCAACAATCCAAGATTAGAATAGCAAACAGTTAATGTGATTAGATCCAGGACAAAGCATAAGTATCTTCATGGCCAAGATTTTATAAAGTTGCCATAAAAGTGGGTAGTAGGCCCAGCTGCAGAGATCTCTAGACTCATAAGACCATTTATGTGGGCTCCCGCCAACCTTATTGGCATCAATCAGCCGGTGGATCTATGCTTGACCCATGATACGGATACCAGAACAAATTATAACACAAAAAAAAAAAAAAAATCATGTCACTTATAAAATAATGTTTTATTAATACATTACATCCCTAGGCTGACATAATATTTTATGTTACCAAGTACCAACTATTAGTCATCCATTAAAATGAAATGACAACTTTGCATACTAGGCTAATGTGATTAGAAGAGACAAACAAATGAATAGACATTATCAAATGGGTCTAGGGCCAAGTTAGGCTCGGATGCTTTTCCAGATAATGCATGCCCATGAAACAACCAATCTTAAAGCATGCATCTGTCTAGTTCTTTTCAACTTTCAAGTATTTGACAGACCATTTTGTGGAATCTAAAATTAGCCAAAAGTGTTCATACATGGCAACCAAAGGACCCAACCAACCCAAGAGCTCTGACCGACAATAAAAGAAGATGTAACGTATCAGTTTATCATCAAACCAATGCGTCAGAAATACCAGTCACCCCCTCACTGCAACCCTCGCAAATCATTGTCCTATTCCTGGAATCCTTGACTAGGAGGGACGACCGTCCAACGATAAAAAATCAAGGACCAGTGTCAACAAAAATTATGACAAGCCAAAAGTAGTACAAGCAAAATGAGCAACCCAAGATATCAAAAGAAGAGAAAGACCTTGTGATCTGAGAAGTCTCAGATTGAGATAATAACTCCAAATCAACGGTAAGACATTGTTTCCATCAACAAAAACATGCACGGAGACTGGTGCAAGATGGTCACGGGTCATATCGGATCGGATTCAAACCCATAAAAATTAACCATCTTGGATCCATTTTTTTAAATTCAGATCCTTCCTACTCGGTTTTTAGTTAGTTATGTACTTTAAAAAATAATTATTATAATAAAAACTCATGCTGGATTTGATTAGGTCCCAAAGCCCGGGTCTGAGACGGGTGCTCCAAACCTAATATTGACCCGGTTAAGAAAAACCCAGATAGGCCCAACTTATTAGTTCTAAATTTCATCTCTCCCTCCAATTCCAAACGTGAACCCGTCGCAGCAATGAAAAGTAGAGTTAGCTACAGGTCGGCTATAGAGATGGAAAGCAAAGCATATCTTCCAATATTTTATTCAAAAGATTCAATGACAATCACCGAAATAAAGATAAAATAAGAAAACAAAAAGAAACCCAGTTAGAGTTAGGTTACGTGAGAATGAAGAATTCTATTATAAGAATATCAACTTCCAGTTCATATTACATTAACTGTAGTCTATAAAACTTGTGTTTATATATTTTCAAAGTATTATTATTATTATTATTCAACCAAAAATGTAAACAATCAAAATATGAAAACAAAGCATACCTTAGAGAAGATGGATACACACAAGATCCGTAACCTACACCACGACAACAAAAAATTGAGTAAGCGACAAAGCAACATCAACCCACTAAAGTCAACAGAGAGAGAGAGGGAGAGGGAGAACGCAACTGGGATCACTTTTGGCCACAGTTGCAGTGCCGGAAAAGTCACAGGAGCCAGGGGCCATGCCCTTTCTCTGGTAGTAACTGTTGAATGCATAGGAAGCATGAGCCTGGATGGTATTGGGAAGGTAGCAGAGGCCATTGGACAGGATGGGGGAACAGTCTGCACCAGCCCCACATGCATAGTCTAAGGCTGTTTGAAGCGCCTGGTTGCTTGCATCACTTCTTGCCACACACCAGCTGCCGCTGCTGCTACTCCCTTGCCCTTCAACAGTAATCATCATCTTCATGCAAAAGATAAAGATGGCACGTAGTAATAGATGCTGTGAAGGTGCTGCCATGGAGGAGGAGACGCTGAGCGTTGTGGCCTTATAGGGATAGACAGTCACTCAGTGATTTGGCTTTGGTTGGTAAAGAGAGAGAGAGAGAGGGAGAGAATACGAAAAAGTGGAGGTTTTTCTTTAATTTGTTTTTATTTTTTTAATGTTCTTTTCTGCTGCACTTTCTCTTTTGCTTTTGTATTTTATTTTTGTCTAAGTGGACGTTTTGTTTTATTCTTTCTTTCAGGTTTTTAGACAGATATTCTGCATCTGTCTGATCAATCTGTGCTCATTGCCGGTACCTGAGTGTGATTTTTAAATTTACAATTCTATCCCCGAATTGGATTCTTGACGATCAGTAATCGCCCTGTTGGCCACGGCAACTTGCAACTTTTAGGCTGTTTGGAATATACAGTAGAAATTTTGGAAATGGAATTCATGTTACCGAAAAAGTTAAATATGAAAATCTGATTTCTTATAAAGTAATATTAGTATATTTGATTATTCACATAAATTTTTTTTATTATTGTAAAAATTAGATTATTGTATTTGGTTATACACAGGAATATTAATTTTGTTATTATGCCAGTAATCTTGATAATTAATTTTTTTCTATATTTCAAAATATTTAAATTTTTTTCTTGTTTTAGTATAATTGTAAATAATAATAATTTTGAAGATTTTAAAAATTATTTTGAAATACTATTAAATAATTTAGAAGATTTTTGAATTTATTATATATTCATTATAAATTACAATAAATAATTTTTTATAAATTTATTATAAATTACTATAATAATTTTTAAATTTATCATAAATTTAGAATTCCTAAATTTTTTTTACAGATAAAGACATGCGCAGGACTGCAAATAGAGTTGCATAGGAGCATGAAGTCTTAGATTGTTCAGCAGGTTCTTATGAATCCAGAAAACACAAATTCAAACTTGGATTTGAAAATGAAAAGAAAAACAGAATTCACAAATATAGAAATTCAATTAAATTTACAAATACAGAATTTTGGAAATTTCAATTCCAAATCCAGAAATACCAAATCTAAACTTCCAAACCCATGATTCACAAACACCCAAAAAACTTTTCTAAAACTAACCCACCTTTTTGCTCCACGTACCATCCACTGCTGCCGCCACCTCTAACCACTGGTAATTCAACACAAAAACCACCAATCTAAATAACCCAATTTCACTCCTGCACCATCCCAATTCAACCATCAACCATCTCAATTCAACAATCAGAATATATTGGGAAGAAATAACATAAAAGGGAAAGTCACCATGCGAGGTTAGAGAGAATAGAGAGAGGTGAAGGCGTTGATCTAGGAGGAGTTTGATAGAGGCGGAGGCAGTAGCGACGAAGGCGCACATGGAGACAGTGGATGCCTTGAGGGAGGTGGCGAAACGATGGTGGTGGTTGTTATGGCAATGAGGAGACGTGAGGGAGAAGAGAGATCATTGAGAGATGAGAGACAGGTAGAGATTTGAGAGATGAGAGAGAGAAGAGAGACGGGTAGAGAGAGAAAAGGGAGAGGAGAGACTAACTGGGATTCCCGGGAATCTGAAACTCAAGTTTTGGATGGGCTTCAAATCACCCCTGAGAGACAATAATATGAAACTCACACAAAAATAATTTTCTAGGGTTAAAAACAGTAATTAAGCCTACCAAACAAGGGAGTGTATTTAGATTCCCGTTCCTAAGTTTCCCAGCCCATGTACCAAATGGCCCCTTAGAAAATTAGATTCCACTTGACGCAGTGAATCTAATCTTCTCTTGAGTCACGTTACCTTACCTTACCTTACCTTACCTTACCTGGTTGTTGTTTAAAGATGCCTTTTGAATTTGTATCCAACTTGGTCTTTCCGAAAATATGTTCTTACCATGAATCTGTTTCCAATCTGGCCCTGTTCGGTTTTTTCTTCAAGTGAAATGGGCCAGGAGCAAATTTAATGGAGCGAGTGTTACTATCAAACCTCTCTAAATCTCTATTGAAGCCTTCTTTCAATAAAATTAGGTAAAATAAAATATTGTTGTATAAATAGACTTTAAATAAGATCAAAAATACCATTTCATCTGTTTCTCTTTTAATAACCTTCTAACTTCTAGAAGTTGAAACATGTTTGGCTCTATTACAAAGATTTTTCATGTAATTGGAAATTATCCTTATTCTAGTTCTTATCTCTATAAATAAAAAAATCCAACATACATGTTCAATTTTTAGAAAAAACCGCCTCCTTAAGTCTTGCCAGTCTGCCATACGCCCACCCAGTCTTTCAACCATTGCTAAAATCCTTTATCACATCGAAAACAAGAAAAAATTAATTTAAGTACATATAAATGGAACCAAATATTAGTAAACACTAAAAGACTGTTTGTTTTTATCACTTAAGACATAATTAAACTTAACACTTAGTAGGACTTAATTTATGTCACTTAATAGAATGCTTGTTTTTAATTTTTTACATAACTGAAAATAAGTGCCAAATGGACAACTTAACTTAAATATAACATTTTTGTCCTTATTATGAAAAATAAAATGTATTGATATTATTATGGCATCAATCTTAAAAATTAAACAATTAACATAATTAATTCAAATTTTCAATTATAATAAATTATGAACCTACCTATTATAAAAACTGACAATATTTAATACAATTATGTAATAAATAAATAAAATAGTTTTTATTCAAATTAAACTTGAATAAAAATTAAACAAGTTTATATTCAAAATTAATTTCTTAAAATTTATCACATAATAGTATAGTATAATCTCATATTGCACTAAATACAAGATAGTACTATATAAAATCCACTCCCTGATTCTCGATCTCAGTCGAATCTAGTCCAAGTCCTAGTCCTAATTGCAGTCTATTGACTCTCAAATGGAGCCTTAGGTTTGCATTTTCGAATATTCATCGCAAACCATCTCTAACAAATGGATTCCACTACTCATTATTAGTTCAAAGGATGGTCAAAATGGACTAGAATTGCAAAAATTCCCTAGAAAAGTTTAAAAAAAAAAGACAAAAACAAAAGAAATTACAAAAAATACTGCAAGTTTTGAAGCCACAAACTCAGTTACATAAGACAGAACACAGTAGATGTAACAAAGCATAAATAAAAATTGCACAGAGGAGTTTTACGTGGTTCAATTTAAAAAACTTACATCCACGGTCAATCAAACTGTAATTAACTATGATGTTCACATTTGCAAGGATTAAGACTTTATACTTGATGAATGCCACATTCACTCACACTCACCTATCCTATATAAATTATGTTCTAATCACAAAGAACTTCATCCATAGCAAACCAACTTCCTTGCTCAGTTACACTTTTCTTTCCCACATTTGAGTCCCTCTCAAATTGTATTCCAAATACTTAAAAAGATAAGCAGTCCCTATTGATTATCATACTCATGATAAACACAAACATCAAGCACAAGTTAATCAAGAATGAACTTCATAAAAACATCAAAGCTTGCATAAAGTTATTAGACTTAAAACTAAAACTTTTTCTAAAGAATCTCTTTGTCTAGTTAGCAAATCAATCCTTATTGCATAAGGATTCTTCAAGTGTTTTTTGATATAAATTTGCATATTTTAAAGACTATAGGAAAACAAATCACATTAGGATATACAACATAAAATCACAATTAGTATCTTTTCCTAAAGTGAGGCAAAATTAAAAAAAAAAACTTTCTAATCCAAATCCACATCTTGGAAATATTATCCAGTTAAGTAACACTTAATTGAATTGGTTAAAACAGGAAAGTAATAAAGTAAAAATATGTTTTCTCTCAAAATGCTAACACATTAATGCCACATAGATTGACTAAGACACATGACAGTCCACATGGCATTGTCTAACAAATACATATAAAGAAAAGGATTAGATAATCTCTTTGTCTTTTATATATATAGTCTTAAGAAATATGTCTAACGGCACATGTTGTTGAAACTGTAGGAAAAGAGAGAGAGAGAGAGAGAGAGAGAGAGAGAGAGAGAGAGAGAGAGAGAGAGAGAGAGAGAGAGAGAGAGAGAGAGAGAGAGAGAGAGAGAGAGTATATTTTACATCATTACATTCATTAATCTATTTTGAAAATTGTTAATTTCATTATTGTATTATATAAGCAATGAATTTAAATAAAAAATAAAAATTTTAAAACATATTTATGACTGACATAATGAGAATACATATTTCTTTTTTAATCTCTTTTAGAATGATTGTATTATACAAAAATTTACATATTTCATATATAAGATTTGTTTTATGAGTAGTGCTATATTTACACACTCTCTGTACAACTCACTCATACAAACTCAAAGGACATTATTAAATGATTTGCATGTCATCCACCTTAATTAATGTAATTCATTTTTAAATTCACTCCTCCAATGATATGATTACACATCTTTTTGTATGCTAAGTTTGTATAAAATAGTTTGAAAAAATAGTATTATTCCAATTTATTCTCTCTCATTGCCAATATATATCTTTTCGTTGCATTAATTACCAAATCTGTTTAGGAATTGGACAAAGATCATGTCTTTATCTAATTTAGCTTAAAGTTGTGCTATATTGCCAAACTATTTAAACAAACTCATAAGATCTTATTAAATACTTGTCATATCATCAACCTTAATTAATGTAATTAATTTTTTGAAATTCACTCTTTCATTCATATCATGTTATATTAATTTATATAATGAATTTGTATATTTTAGGACCATACACTAGTAGAAAAATGACCTACGGCAACGTGCATTGCACGTTGCGAAAACCCTTTCGCAACGTGCAGACGCGTGTTGTTGTTCTACGTGTTGCTAAAAGTTTCTAACCTATGGCAACGTGCAATGCACGTTGCGAAAGGTCTTTTTGGCTGTTGCAATAAATAATTTCTCAACGTGAAATGCATTTTTTAATTTTTACCAACGCGCAACGCACGTTGCTATATGTGAAAAGGCAACGTGCAAAATCTTAACCCATTTACTAATTTTTTAGAAATATTTATATTTATATTTTTTAATTTGTAGTACCTATAGCATTTATAATTTTCCAGTTACTATACAAATAAACTCACAAAAATTTAATATTAAATATAACATCAAAATACTCATTCATATTAACAAAAATATTATTACAGAATTTTCAAAATACAAGTACTGGTTTACAAAGAATAATCCTAAATAATTTAAAATTACTAAATAAAAAACACTATACAATTAAATTCTGGGGATCACATATTTTGAAGCTGATACACTTGAAACAACTCTTCCATAATCTTCCAATCGTTTGATCTTCTGCTCTCATCTTTTTGAGACAATTTCATAGATATTTTCTCAAGCGAACACCAACAAATCCTGCATAAAGTACAGTATAATATTACAAGTCAAACTGCAAACATGAAAAGACTGTCTAAGTGTCATTTGCATATGCTTTATCCAAAAAGAGTCTAAGATCAAGAAAGAATGGGAATCCGCGAAAGGTAAAATAGACAAGAAACAACTATTTTGATGGTAATAGCAGTTTAACCTCATCATATCACATGGATTGAAAATAATATTTCCAAAAAGTTAACCATGAACATATTAAAATTGAAATAATAATAATATACCCATTCTGAAACTTTCACATGTAATATGATGGATTCATAAAGAGCACCATCTTTTATTTCATTTCAAGACCTAGATCCCAGCATGGGAGTCAGACCAAAAATGAACAATTCGACAAAACAAAAGAGCAGGAAACAAATTAATCAAATCCCTTTAGTGGGAAAATATCAAGATTTTCAAAATCATAATTATACAAACTACTAACTAACCTGGGAGTCAAAGTCCAGTGCAGAGATGACTGGTCTGAGAACAAAGAAAATCGAAAAATATAAATGGTGAGTCATCAATTACAAACTGAACACCCTTACAATTACAAGTTTCAGTAATAAAACTCTGAAAGATAAAACAATAAAACAATACTTTCTTATTATATGCTCGTTTTCAAAATAAAGACCATTGCCGAGCCGATTCATCTGTAAAAAAGATTTTAAATACTCAACTGCACTGCAAAATGCTAAAAAAATGAAAAGGGTCCATAGAAGGGGAACACCTTAAAGACTAATAATTAATTGAAAAGGGACCTGTAGTGGTGTTTCTTCGCTGGTGTCTTCTGAAATACATAGCCATAAGCAGTCCCCATTTAGTATTAATCCCAACACCAGTTACCTAAAAGAAGAACAGACATGTAAACAAGTGAAGCAAACTGACAAAGACTGAGAGAAATCAGATGACCAAGATCTTCACTGTAAATGCATTTGACCAAAATAAGGTTTTCATAAATTCAATCCAGAAATGTGGCAGTGTGTATCGCTTAGTGTCACAAGTTTTCCCCTCTTTGTGAGAAAAGTTTGAACACATTAGTAACGTTTTAATTCTTTCTATAACCACAGCCTGATTCATGTCAAAAGCAATCTAAAGTCACACCTAAACGACCTACTATTATTAGAAACATTATAGACACCCAGATATAATCAGATGTACAACACATCGAACAAAAGTAACAAAAACAGCCACCAATTTTTTTTTTCAGAAATAAGGTTAATATGGATGTAGACAACTATCTTGAACAAGAAAAGGGATACAGAGGTTAAATAATTTAATTTAATATTTTAAGTTCGAATGTTTTAAATAATTTAATTTTAGATTTTTACCCAATGTGTTTGACATTTCTTTTTTTTTCATATTAATTATACATCCGACTGTGATTTTGTTTCTATGAAATTTTTACATGGGTAAAGATGTTTATATTGTAAACTTGTTACAAATTTTAGAAAAACTACCTTCTAAATAGTTCAAGTATTGGCATAAGATGAAGCATAAAGAACAACCAAGACCCCATGAATGTATTTCACCATCCCTCTTTGTGGATATGATTTGGCTCAAAAGAAACCACCAGGTGTTTAGTGAGAGAGAAGAAAACAATAGAATTTATGAGACTAGAGTTTGTCTTTTCACTTTTTAAGTAGAATAGATTCATTTGTGAAATTTTGAAGGAAAGCAAACAATGAAGAAAAAAAATAAAAAGGAACACTGGCATCTAATATTTTCCACTATGGATATAAGATATCATGAGGGAAAAGAAAAAAATAAAAAAATAAAAATGACAAGAACATCTGCTTCTTGGTGCCACTGCCATCAGCAACTTTGCAACCAGACATAAAAAATGGATCCCTGGAGTCCTTGTGGACCTGCAGTTTATCCTTTTTAGCTCCAGAGAAATATACATGTACATATATATATATATGTTGTTATATAACAAATCTAAGATGTTGAACATAAGACTTACTATTTTGCTTTCTCCAGTCATGCTAGATTCATCAATGGAAGGAGAGTGACCAGAAATTAGAACTCCATCAGCAGGGACCTAAGGACAGACTTAAAGCATCAAATAAGTAATGCATTTTTTACACATATTATACACCAAAAACCAATTGGAATTGTTTTGATATAACATTACAAATAATAATTAATTTCTTATCTCTATTTTTTCTTTGGGTTATAGCATAATTGAGCTTTAAACTATTAAAATCAATGTAATTCATATTATAGCCTTACGAATAAATTTTATTTGCATAATCAATTAATGTAATTCCTTTATCATGGACCTTCAAGCAACGACAAATCGATCTTTATCCCTTACATACAGATCAAAGTTCTAAAACCAGACCCAAAAAAAGAAAAAATCGAAGCTAATTTATCATATCTCCCAAAACGAAAATCTCCAAACCACAACGCATACACAAATTCCATCGTCAACGTAATACCATGGCACACAGCATAGAAAAGTGAAAGCCAGCAAAAAGTTGAAAAGATTAGAGATAGTAAACACCTTAACGTGCCAATCTATCAAACATGTAATATCTATACGAGACGTTGGAGCTGTGGAGGGAAGCTGGCCGAAAGAGAGGAGGCTTAGCTGCTGGAGCCGCGGAGCGGAGGCGATCTGGCTGTGCAGGTACAGCGCCGCGAGAGCAGATTGCGGAGGAGGGCCGAGACCGCGAGTGGGGTGGCTGCGATTCTGGAGTCACAGAGGAGGGTTGACTACGAGTAACGAGAGAGGGTGGCAGTGTAGGTACAGCGATGTGAGAGCGGAGCTGAGGAGGAGGGCTGAGACCGCGAGTGGAGTGGCTGCGATTCTGGAGTCACGGAGGAGGGCCGACTACGAGTAGCGAGAGAGGGTGGCAGGGAGAAGTGCAACTAGCTGAGGAGTGATGGTTGCTAGGGTTAAGGATCTCCCTTCTCAGGCTTCTCAGCAACACAGCAACGGCCAACGAGAGACAGAGAGGATGGAGGAGGCGTAGAAAGGATGGAGGAGGCGTTTGGATGATTTAGGGAAAAAAATTTTTTCCTTATATGGGTTAGAAAAATTTTCAGGATATCCTAATATATCCAAGCGTGTCACAATCACCCCTAATAATATCATTCAAGTCCTAATATTTTTTTAGCCCTATTTTTATCCAAAACGACGTCTTTTTGACTCTTTATAAAAAAAAACTTATCAAAACGACACAGTTTAAGTAATTCTTGTATTATAAATAGTTGTCCCTTTTTTTTGATAAAAAAGTTTAGGATAAGTATGTCCTTTGCTTCCTTGTACTAGTTATATTATTTCAAAATAAAATTTAATTTGATATTTTTATTTTCTTAATTTTACAAAAAAAATATATGATGTGATTTGATTTCATTGTAAAATAATTTAATATATTTTATACAATTTCTACATTAACAAATTTATATTCAAAAATTCATTATTTAATATAGAAAATAATATTTTCTTTTTATTTAAATATTGTTAAAAATTTTTAAATTTTATATTTAAACATAAAATTATATTACTTAATCAAAATATGAAATTACTCAATTAGTGTAATTTTCCATAACATTTAAAATAATTTTCCATTACATTTAAAATTCAAAGTAATTTTATTTATCTTTTAATAATTTAAGAAGACTTTTTTTTAGTTACTAATATAAAAATTATATTTTCTTGATTTCAATATTTAATTAAAAAATAAATTCATAAGAGCAAAACTTTTCGCAATGTGCAGCATGTGCACGTTGCTAAATTCAGCACTTTTCGCAACGTGCAGCATATGCACGTTGCTAAATTCAACACTTTTTGCAACGTGCATTTTCTGCACGTTGCGATAGAGTCTTTCAGCAACGTGCATATATTGTATGTTGCTGAAAATCATTTTTCGCAACGTGCATGGAGCGCACGTTGCCAAAAAAGGGCTTTCGCAATGTGCATCCAATGCACGTTGCGAAAGCCATGTTGCTGTATCCTATTTTTCTACTAGTGATAAATGTTTATGCCATAAGTCATTGCTTAGTTGGCAATTTTGGAGAAAAATAAGAACAAGAAGATTTCCTATTTCACTGCATTCAATTAGGAAAAATATTACTAATTAGGAAAAAAGGAATATTGTCATGATTTTGTGAGGACAATTATTTACTCAATAGGATTTGCATTAATGATTCCTAATGGTTTATGAAGTATTTTTATTTTGTCTTATTGTTAAATATCTTAAATTGAGTTTATTTTCCTAGTAATTTTTGCAAGCATGTTTTGGAAAGATTTTGGAAAATTCACATGCAATAAGGAATTACTAGACATGCACTATAAAAAGAAGAAGTTTTCTTAAAGACGAGTAGACAGAAGCATACACAAGTTCCTGTGTCGGAAGTGTACACAAGTTCTTGTGTTTATGAGAGCTTTTTTTGGAGTGTTATTTTTGGTAGCTTGTGTCATTGCTTTACTCATTATGTTTATGAGAAATTAAGTAATGCTCAAGTGTGTTTGAGTGATTACTTGGGAAAGTTGAATACAGTCAAGTAGGGACTTATACTATAGGGTGGTGAACTGTAGCAACAATTAGGAAGTTAGTCTACTAGAGTTGAAGTTCTTGGAAGAGAAAGCGTGGATTACAAAGAAAGGTGAGTGAGAGAGAAATGGTTTCTTCTACTATAAAGTCCTAGTATTTGTAATCGTGAACAACTTAGTGAATTGCAACTTGACTGTCAGTGGATATAGGCTGGTTATAGTTGAACCACGTAAAAGTTTGTTATGCATCTTTTACCTTTTCACCGTTTACTTTTGGTTTAACTATTTGTGTTTTTTGGTTTAACTATTTGTCTTTTACGTGACATAACTGAATCTTGAGCTTTTAAACTTATAATATGGAAAAGTTTGTAATAATTAAAATAGAATAAAAAATATTAATTATAACTATTAACCTAAGATTTCAATCCAACGATGATGAATTGTCTACAGATAACTCTATGACAACATACACAATGTTTATACTAAATTGATATTGAGAATGGATTAACTAATGATATCGTTCAAGGTTTAAAAATTAAAAAAAAAAGTTAAAAAAAGGGTAGAGGTGGGATCTTTTTTATTGGAAACTTTTTCATATCATTTGTTCAAAAGAATATAAGACGAATATCCACTGTGATAGTGCCTTCAACTTTACCACTTCAACTATTATTATAAAATTCTTTGATAGCTATAATAATCAATTTAAAATTTATTATGAAGAAATATAGTGGAAGCTCCACCACGTTATATTTCCCATAGACCACTCATCTCCTGCTCATTCTATAAGCCAAGCCAAGCCTTCTTGTCATTACACTTATGCAAGTCGAATACTTGTGATATATGTATTATATGACTTGCTGAATCTACCTAAATTAAACATACCAACATGCCATATGCTGTACTAATTTCCGACATCAGTAATACCACTATATATTAGCCAACAAGTCATTCTTTAGTAACATTAGTACACCAATATATTTTTATAAAATTTATATAAAAATTACAAATGAGTATATAAAAATTGTGAATGAATCTTTTTATAATATTTATAACTTTTTGTTTAGTTTATGTTGTTACCAAAAAAATGGTTACAATCGGAATCAAACGTGTAAAGAGATTTAATGGCAAAAGACTGACATAACCTTAGGGGACAAATGTCTATGGGAATGGAACTTTAAGGACTTACTATTGGACATGTATCGGTTTAAGTCTAGAGGCATGACTTTGAGATTGAGTGGTGAATGAAATGTACGTATGTGGACAAATAAGCAAGTGGTAGTACTTAGATGGCCAAATAAGCAAGTGGTGTTACTTGGACCTAGGATAACTGTGGAATTAGGTATTACGTGTAACGTGTATGGCCAAATAGGCAAGTGATAGTACTTAGACAACCAAATAAGCAAATGGTGGGTACTTGGACCTAGGATAGCTGGGGAGTTAGGTAACAAGTGTAACACATGTATGGCCAAATAGATAAGTGGAGGTACTTGGGTAGCGCAACAATCAAGTGGCGGTGGCACTTGGACTTGGTTAGTGACTTTATGAACTACAAGAATTAGCATTCAGTTGGCTATAAAATTCACATATAATGAGTTCTATACAAAAACAGGGATAGAGAGAACCAATGACCAAGGGTTCAACCGAAGAATAAAAGAAAAAAAAGTTAGTTGTATATTAGGAACTCGAAGAGGGCTACATGCAAACCTTTGGAGACCATGAGACAACCTCAGACATGATGAAAGAGATTGTTGTAAGAGTTGGAGAACAAGCCTTAGAGGGTTGAAAGTGACAGTTAGCTTTCAGGTTCCCCCCCTCCTCTGGTGTTAGGTTGCTTCTAGGTGCGTCCATGGTGTTTGTCAAAACTTTTGTCATTAGAAACTTACTCTATTGTTACAATACAGAGAAGTGTCAAGGGTTGTCAGATGTTTCACTAGCATAAACCCTCTGATGCTTAAATTAGCTTGGGGTTCGCCTTATGATAAAAAATCAATGAAAAGAGTGTTTAAAGTAAGTATTTTCATGAAGTCTAAGAGACAAGAGTAATAGAGCAATAATAGTAATTATGCGTGTTGATAAAGTTTGTAACAACCATAATGGTTGGTAAAGTAACAACAACCATGGTGGCCAGTAAAGGCCATCACAACCATGGTGGTTAGTGAGGGTAGCTATAGCCATGGTGGGTAGTGAAGGTAGTTGCTGTCATGGTGGTGGGAGAGAGTGAATGGATTAAACCATATTAGTCCTTTTTAGGGATCTAGAGAAGAAGCTTTAAAAGACCTAGGAACCTCCTCTTAGAACCATCCTTAAGCTTTTATATGATACATTTCCCTTAACCTAGATCTGGATGGTTCATCCCTATGAGTTGTCATGATCATAAACGTTTACACAATCTTCTAGATGCTTATAAGAAAATCCTCAAAACCCTACTTTCCAAGTAACAAGGGTCTACCATATGGCATCCGATGTGGAACCATCCCTTGGTGGCTATCTTAGAGCATAGCTTGCTCCTGTTGGTTAACTATTGAATAAGGCCAACCCTTCAGTCAGTTGGTGATTCAATACTTGGTGGTGGAGTTTAGGGTAATAGTATCACTCGAGTAGTCACTTGGACTATTATCAATTCTAAACCTTTACTATGTCATCATTGCTAACTTAGGGAAAGTCCTTCCTCTATTTCTTAGTTAGCCGGCCATCTCAAGGAAAGTCCACCCTCTATTCTTTAATTAGCTGTTGACTTAGGATAAACTTGTTTCTATTCACGAGTCATGAGTATATTTGTAACTTAAGTCTATTGATTTCCCTATTACTAACTTGGTAAGTCATAGTTCTAACTTACATTTAGGGTTACCTCCATTCTTGACTTAATAAGTTGTCACTCATTTTTAGAGATGCTTATGACTTAACTTCAAATAGATGGTTTAATAATGATATAATAAACTCTTTTCAGAATTTTGTTTGAAAGTCTCTGATTTTATCATGACTATTGAGTTGAATTAGGAGGGTAATTCACTATTTTACTAGGGGTTGATAAATTGCCATCCATATTATCCCTTTTAGTCATAAGCTTGAAGTATGAAGGCTTGTGACTTACTGTTGTAGAAATTCAACTTAATAGGGTGTTGCCTTTCTTACTTGTATCGTTTTGATCCATTTACTACCAAATAGAATTAGTTCAGTAACTAGGGCTTAATTTGATAGTTACACTTGATGTTGGAAATTCAAGGTTAGTTTCCTTAGAGTGGTAGTTTGGTAAAGCTTTAATTCTACAAATACTTAAGGACCCATAATGGTGATGAAACTTGGCTGGTGGTTTAAGCTTATTATAGTTTGAAAAGCTTTAGCTCGGTACTTTGTCTTCATGTCTGTACCTAGTCTTTTGTTCTATACTTAGTCTCTACATCAATGACGAGTTATGAATTAGCTTCAAAGAGTTGTGTCATCCATGACTTAAGGGTAAGCTTTCAAAGGAGGCTCACCTAACTAGTGCTTGACTTGTAAGGAATATTAAGTTGAGATTAGCCCCCTTGGTGACAATCTTGAAGTATGAGGTTTTGTAAGCAACTATTGTTGTGATATTAGCTTAAAGGGACATTGTCCTTGCCTTTATGCTATAAAAGGTTTCTCTTCACTAGCCCCCTAGTGTTGTCTTTATGTTGTTGAAATGACCATTGAATTAGACTCAGTTTAGTATTTATCTTTGTACTTAAAGGACCTTCATCTTGAGGGTAATTTAAGATTGAGGAGTGGGTACTTAGGCAAACTGTAAAATAAAGTCTTAAGAACTTTAATTTGTTACTGAGCAATAGTTCATATTGATTAAAATAAGACATTGGACTACATGAGTTTGCTAGCTTTTTGCTAGAATATATACTTGTAAACTTCTCAAAGAAACAAAGGCTACAACTAATTAATAAGAGATAAACCTATGGCCTTTCCAAGTGATAACTTCAACTTTTGAAGAGAGAACGTGCAACACATGAATAAGAGATAGGCCCATGGCTTTTCCAAGTAGATAACTAGCTAACCTTTAGAAAGATAGACTTTCATTGAATAGAGATAGATTTATAGTTTTTCCAAGACATTGCTCATTAACTTTTGGAGGGATAGCAACTATTCATTGATTTGGGATAGGCCTAAGGCTTTTCCAAGTAATAGCTTTCAACCTTTAACAAAATACAAGCTACAACTCATTAGTAACAAAAAGCCTAGTAGCTTTTCCAATGACGGCTTTTGGCCTTTAATAGAATAATAACAACAATTTGTTGGTTAAAGATAGACATATAGCCTTTAGGACTTGAGAAGTAGGCTTAAGTTGAAGGCTTTAATAAAATAGTAGTTGTCGCTTCAGTTGGAGATTACTAATAAGTGTCTATTTATATATCATTTTCATATCAATTCGTCCATGTTTCTTTGCTATATTCCTTGGTATTTTTATGTTTTTGTGTGGTTTTGATGTTTGTAGGAGTTTTGGAGCAACTTGCACAAAAATGGAGTAAAACCCTTCATTTTCACCTCTGCTAGTCAACCATCTTCTCGGATTTAATTGTATTGATATACAATGAACCCGATGACATATCATATACCGTTGAAAAGCTCTCGAAGTCTACTTTTTGGAGAAATTTACGGTTTATGAATCCATTCAGTGTACCGAAAGTTGTAATCAAAACAGTGTGAGAAGTGTAGAAATGTAATTCCACACATCACTGTAGCATGTATAATACGGGACACTGTAGCACGTTACTGTAGCAGAGTATTTAAACACATTTTAGGGTTTTATTTTCATAACTTGAAGGGGGAAAACGTGGGAGGAGGCTGCATTTCTGGATTTCTCTCATCCCTTGGAGTTCTTGAAGGAGAAAGAAGATTTTGAAAGAGAAGGAACTACAATTCCAAGAAGATTCATCTACAAAGAAGATTTTCAAAGAATTTGCTAAGTTCTTTCTTTCCTTTTCAATTCTGGAATTTCTCTGTATTGTATTTGTTATTCTGATTGAATATGTGTAACTAAATCTGAATTGGTTGAGGGTGATTTCAAAGCCCTTGATATGGATTTTATGAGTTGATTGTGTAAGAAATTGTTATCCAATTCTCTAATTGAGGTTGCTTGTATTTTTCCATATCTAATGCTTATGATTGCTTACTGATTGTATTTGGAATGACCAACTAAATATAATCTGTTGTTGTCTATTGCTAGATTAGAAATCTTGATCCGTAATTGTCATGAATTTCCAATCATTAGTAGCAAAATTGTGATCAGAGATTGCAATTGGAAAATACAACCTAGGTTAAATAATCCGAACTTGTGTGATTATTGCTTAGATCAACCTATCTTTCTCATCGTAATGCTTCCATTGAATTAAACTTAGAGAGCTTGTTCTAGGTTGTTTAATGGATAGAGATTAAATAAAGAGCTTGTTTTATTTAACAACAAAGTAAGGAAAGATTGGGATAACAGAGCTTGTTGTTATCTACGGTTGATAACTTCAATGCTGTAATTGGATTACAATTCTATGTTAATTCACAAATTCATATCTTGTGGCAGAGAATGAACTCTTAACCAAGTGTCTCTCATTGATTTTTCACTCCATTTAACTTTGCTTTGTGTTATTCTTCATTTGCTTTCGTATTAAGTTTAGTTAATCAATCAACAAAACCCCCCCTGTTTAGTTTATTATTGCTGGAAAATAACAAATTCAATTAGAATCAATCCTCGTGGGAACGATATCTACTTATCACTTTATTACTTGTGCGACTAGTATACTTGCTAGTTTCGAACGCATCAAGTTTTTGGCGCCTTTGCCGGGGATTGATTTTCTAATCGATTTGTTATTTTGTTTTCATTGTTGATTCATATTTTCTTTGTTTTTCTTTTCTGATTGTTTGTGTTTAGACAACATGGCAGTAAACTTCTATCAATTCAGTAGCGGATTTGAGCCACAAGTACCATGGAGAGTAAATGAGGTAAGCACTCCGAACATTGAACAACAACTTTCTGAGCTAACTTCTCTTGTGGAAAACATGGCTGTAGGACATATGCAAAAATCTTATGCATGTGAGGTATATTCTACCATGGAGCATCCAATCGACATGTATCCAACTTTGCAAGAAGAGATATGGAACAAGCCAATGCCATGGATGGATTTCCAGGACAAACAAGGCAATGGTATGATCCCTTCTCTAACACTTACAATGCTGGATGGGAAGATCACCCTAATTTCAGTTACTGGAATCATCAACCAATCGTCCCAAATGCCATACCAAATCAACTACAAGGTTTTAATCAACCTAGAGTGCAGCAATCATTTCAAATGCAATCACCACCAATGCCACAACCAGCACCACAACCAGCTCCAGAAAACTCAGGTATGTCACTCCAAGATATTGTTAATGCACTTGCCACTAACACAATGCAATTCCAGCAGGAAACTGGGGCAAGTATCCAAAACCTGGCAAATCAAATGGGACAATTGGCTACTAGCATGAGCAAATTCGAGGGCCAAGACTCAGAAAAATTATCTTCTCAAACGGTGATCAATCCAAGAGAGAATGCTTGTGTGATAACTTTGCAAAATGGAGAGCAATTAGATGTCCTGCCAAAGAAATCACAAACTGATGAAGAAGATGACACCACTTCCACCATGAACAAGACATCATCCTCTAAGGTAAGTCTTAAAACTGCTATTACTTCTTATATTACTCCTCCACTTTTTCCTAGCAGATTGACAAAATTGAAGAAGGAGGAACAAGAATAAGAAATCCTGGAAACTTCTCGTAAAATCGAGATAAATATACCACTTCTGGATGCTACTGAGCAAGTACCTTGTTATACAAAATGTCTCAAGGAGTTATGCACCAGCAAGAGAAAGTTAAAAGGAAATGAGAAAGTAAGTGTGGGGGAAAATGTTTCAGCTGTACTACAAAGAAAAATTCCTCTGAAATGCAATAATCCAGGTACGATCACCATTCCATGCACCATTGGTAAAACCAAGTTTGAAAGAGCTATGTTATATTTAGAAGCATCTATTAATGTCATGCCATATTCTATTTATGCTTCCTTAAATCTTGGACCTTTTACGAAAACTGGTATTACCATTCAACTCGCTGATCATTTTAATGCATATCCCAAAAGAGTTGTGGAAGATGTGCTTGTGCAGGTGAATCAATTGGTTTTCCCAGCAAACTTCTATGTCCTTGAAATAGAGGATAAGACATCTCCTAATCCAACTCCGATTCTTTTAGAGAGACCATTCTCGAAAACTGCTAGAACCAAGATTGATGTTTATGATGGCACTCTCACCATAGTGTTTGATGGCAAGATGATCCGTTTCAATATTTTTAAGCCAATGAGGTACCCTAGTGACTTATATTCTGTTTTTGTAGTTGACATTACTGATTCTCTGCCACAACAATGTTTTGAGTTAACTCACAAGAATGGATTGGATATAGCTATTAATGAGCACATAGGGACAGAAAATTCTAAGGAGTCAGAAATTTTGATACAAGTGTCCAAAGAAATGGAGGAAGTTGTGGCAAGCTTAGATGAGACCATCGCAATAACCACAAATAGGTATGATGTTTCGTACATTCAATTTCCTTTATCTAATGAGAAAATTCTTCCTTCTGTGATGACAGCCCCTGCCTTGGAGCTTAAGCTTCTTCCAGATCATTTGAGGCATGGATTCTTGAGTGAGAATGATCCTTTGCCAATTATAATAGAAATGGGCCTTGCACGAATACAAGAAGAGAAACTCGTCCGAATATTTGCACACCATAAAACATCTATTAGGTGGATGATTGCTACCATCCAAGGCCCAGCCATATGCATGCACCAATTCTTGTTGGAAAAAGGATCCAAGCCCACTAGAGAAGCACAGCGGAGATTGGAACCTGCCATGATGGAACCAACGTTGGGCTGAGGACGTTAAACCAAGCGCTTATTGGGAGGCAACCCAATATTTTTGAAAAATAAATAAAAAAAGAAAAGAAAAATAAAATAAGGTAATAATGATCGATTTTTGTGTCTTGAGGAGATTCCTTTCGTAGGCCATCAAATTGATCAGGTTTTATCTCTCTTTGCCATCTGTCTTATTTGTTTATATATATATATATTTTACTTGTTTTTGACTTTTGTTTGCTTTCGTGTTGTTATCTCTTTTATGTGTCTTTAGTTTCTTTTCTGCTCTTTTCTTTTCGTTTCTTTTGTTTAATTTGATTATTTCGTACTTTGTGCTCATTTGTGCAACAGCTTGAGGAAACACCGAAACAAGAATTGAAGCCATTGCTTGAAGGTTTGAAGCGTGCATATCTTGGAGAAGAATAGACTCAAACGAAATTACTGTAATATCTTTCCTTTTCTCCTCTTCAATGGATGCCGATATCTTTCTGTCGAACCTTCGTAAATATTTCCCTTCACTTCCTCAAAATGCTGTGTCTAAAATTTATAAAGTACGGATGACTAGACTTTGGGCGTTGATGCTCCTAAATGTGCCTGCTGATATCCGATGGCTTATCGAAGCCAAGGTGAGATTGTCCGGTGAGCCGGACATTAATCTCGCAAAATACATGCCTGGTCTAGGAAAAAGCTACTACGCCAAGAGGCGAAGAGCGAAAAGGTTACAAGTATGTTATAAATGTGCTAGATGGAATTGTAACCAGACTTGTCGTTCATTAGGTTTTGCGTCCAGGAATAGAGAAGATAAACTTTCATTTATTAAGAATGGTTTGAGTAATGAGTCGCTGGATAATGTTTTGTTAACTCTCGAGTCACATTCTTGTGGACTTGTTCAGCGTGAATTGCTTAATCTATGGACACAATTTCGTGATGAATTGCAGTGTTATAGTCTAGGGAATCTGACTAAAAACGACCCTGTTTGCCAGTTTATAAGAAAACTGGATGGGAAGCAAATCCCCGACTCATAGAAGGCGTTTCAGCCGTTACTGGACGTAAAACCAGATGAAGATGTGAGCCACAATCATAACTACTTGTATATTTGAATGTGTGTTGTTGTTGTCGAATTTTATTTTCTTTCTTGTTTCGTTTGATCTGATTATCGATGTTGTTTTCGTGTTGTTGTTATTTGTTGATTTTGTTTCTTTCAATTTCAAGTTTTCTTTTTGACAAACCATATGACCACCCTATGGCATAAGTACACATGGGAGACAAGTGTGGAGGTTTTGTCAACCTCCACCGAAAGTATATCTCTACTTTTCATGCTTCACGTGGGAGACAAGTGTGGCGGTTTTGTCAAACCCCGCCGAAAGTATATTCCATTTTCCATGCTTCACGTGGGAGACAAGTGTGTAGGTTTTGTCAAACCTCGCCGAAAGCATATCTCATTTTTTCAAATCTTGGGGCGATAAATCTGCATCGAGCAACCCCCACCGAAATTATGTCCCCATGTGTCAAATTTGAGAGTTTTACGTGTGTATATATCCATTCTGCATATTTTCAAATGTCATTTTATAACCTGTCTTGCACTTGAATCGCATAATACCTGACGTACATCATTGTCTTACACAAGTTTAGAGCACTTTTAGAAATGGAGAAAACACCAATTCGGCGATTCCAAAATATATGCGTATTTTGTGGATCGCAATTTGGTAAAGATGGAGAGTTTACAACAGCAGCTCTTGATCTTGGTAGGACATTAGCTGCGAGGGGTATTCATTTGATTTATGGAGGGGGTAGTCTTGGGTTAATGGGGTGTGTGTCGACAGCTGCATCCCTAGGGAGGGAGCAAAGTTCTCGGCATTATCCCTAAACCATTAGCTGTACGAGATATCGTAGGCAACACAATCGGGGAAGAGTTACAGGTCTCTAGCATGCATGAGCGTATTGCACATATGGTCATTAAATCTGATGCATTTATAGCTTTGCCCGGTGGTTATGGTACATTAGAGGAGATATTTCAAATCACCTCTTGGGCACAGCTAAACATCCATCGGAAACCCATTGGTTTGTTAAATGTCAATAATTTTTTTGATGGTTTGTTGTCTTTTCTTGATCAAGCAGTAGAAAAAAACTTCATCTCACAGTCAGCGAGGCAAATCCTGGTTACAGCTTCAACTGCAGGGGAGTTAATTGACAAATTACAAGAATTCGTCTATTCGCCTGATCCAACAATGGCTCGGATAGATTGGTTTGGAGAAGGCAATAAGAGGCGTAAACTGGATTTAACGCTCCATCTGTAATCTCTATCTGCTGGTTTGCTTTGTTTTTGTTTGCTTTCTTTTTATTGTGTTTATTTGAGAGTTTTCATGTTATTTCTTTTGAGCTTTTTCAGGTTATTTCTTTCGCCCCAGGTAATATTTTTTAATCATGACTTTTAGAGTGGTGGCTTAAAAAGTTTGATTCCTCTTGAAATGCATTCTGGATCTCTTCAATCCATAATGGCTGAATAAGGAGGCTAACTTCTAAACTTTTTAGACCCATTCTAACCGACTTGTTTTTGTTTGCTGGCTTGTTGGACTTTGTTATTTTATGAGTAAGTGTAGTTTTGTGTAATTTAGAGTTGTTGTGTGTTTTTGTCTATATCGTTTCGATTCGAAAAAAAAACATTGTGGAAAAACCTGAGAATGGCAGAATATGGGGTTTCCTTAACTCTTGAAACGCATTCTCTCTAAATAAATCTATAATTTGTTTATTTTATGTTGTTTGAAGTGTCTTGTTTCTTGTTTTGTTCTTCATAATAAAGGTATATAGGCTGGAAACCTTAAGTCTGCGGGCTACTGGTCCTAAGAATTGTTGAAATATACAATCTTGACTCAGGTGTAACAACGCCACGTACCTCTTTTCTTGCATTTTGTGGGTCGATGATAAGATAATGATTGAATTAAGAATAACTCTTGGAAAATGATAAATGATGCATGGATCTGTGTGCTTGAAATGTTTATTGTTTTCGCTTTGCTTTTGATTCCTTGCGCAACATTGAGCACTGAGCTATTATCACTGAGTTATTTGTTCACTTAGAGAAAGTTTATGTAATTTAAATGTTTCTTCAGATTTCAATGAATTCTAGAACTTGTTTGATGGTCACTCAAGGCGAAATCCTAGACTGTGCAACATTGGGGAAATGATTTAGGCCATCTTTGGACCGTTTGAGCCTTAATAGCCAACCTTGACTGAAATTGATCCCTAGTTACCCCTTTGAGCCTCTGTAATCCTTTTTCTTTGTTAACTCACTAAAAGATTTCCTAACCTAAAATGAATTTGTTCCAAACAGTTTATCCCTTACCTATGAGCATGTAGATCATTCACAATTAAATTCTGAGCTATGTTCTGGTTTTGGGAAGTTAGAGGAGGTTGGGATGTATCATGAGCAATACAAGTGAGTTCCATTGTGTTTGAAAAAAAAAAGAAAAACAGAAAAAAAAGCCAATCTGTACCTATCGTCCACGTACTTACACATTGAGGACAATGTGTTGTTTAAGTGTGGGGGAGGGGAAGTGTAATAAAAAAAAAGAAAGAAAAAAAGAAAAAAAGAGAACAAAAGAAGAAGAATAAGAGATCTATACCCTTAAATGTTCTTAAAAAGAATGAAACAACAAAGTGTGGGGGTATAGTTTTCTTTTGTTTTCTGCAAAAAAAAAAAAGATTGAGTGTTCTAAATAAGTTTGGGGGAGTAACCTGGTGAATTGAAATGAAGTTGTGTTATAGGGTTGAGCTCTACATAGTCTTGAATGATTTATGTGTTTGTGGGTGATTTGAGCCAAATTATTATCCTTTATCATACCTTCACCCAAGCCAAACGTTACAAGCTTAATAAAGTCCTACTTGATCCTTGGTGTTGTGCATGTCTACATTAGTGGAGAGTGACTTGAAAAGCAGGCCTATGGAGTTCATTTATACACACATCTTCAATATTAAATATGATTCATTTTTATGCATAAACTCATCCGGGTTACAAGTGATTAGGTGAGAATGGCTCTACACACACACACTTGAGGAATTGAAGTGAAGCGAAACTAATCTTTGGATAAAATTCTTGATCAAGTGCATTATTTTGAAGTTTTCCTTGGGTTATAATTAAGTACAATCTTTGAGGCCTATTTGCAAGATGAAGCATTTGTGTGTTTTAATTTTTTGTTGATTCTGTTTCGGTTTAGTTTTATTTCATATTGTCGTAGTTGCTCGAGGATTAGCAAAGTCTAAGTGTGGGGGAATTTGATAAGTGTCTATTTATGTATTATTTTCATATCAATTCGTCCATGTTTCTTTGCTATATTCCTTGGTATTTTTATGTTTTTGTGTGGTTTTGATGTTTGTAGGAGTTTTGGAGCAACTTGCACAAAAATGGAGTAAAACCCTTCATTTTCACCTCTGCTAGTCAACCATCTTCTCGGATTTAATTGTATTGATATACAATGAACCCTATGACATATTATATACCGTTGAAAAGCTCTCAAAGTCTACTTTTTGAAGAAATTTACGGTTTATGAATCCATTCAGTATACCGAAAGTTGTAATCAAAACAATGTGAGAAGTGTAGAAATGTAATTCCACACATCACTGTAGCATGTATATTACGGGACACTGTAGCACGTTACTGTAGCACGTTACTGTAGCAGAGTATTTAAACACATTTTAGGGTTTTATTTTCAGAACTTGAAGGGGGGAAAACGTGGGAGGAGGCTGCATTTCTGGATTTCTCTCATCCCTTGGAGTTCTTGAAGGAGAAAGAAGATTTTGAAAGAGAGGAACTACAATTCCAAGAAGATTCATCTACAAAGAAGATTTTCAAAGAATTTGCTAAGTTCTTTCTTTCCTTTTCAATTCTGGAATTTCTCTGTATTGTATTTGTTATTCTGATTGAATATGTGTAACTAAATTTGAATTGGTTGAGGGTGATTTCAAAGCCCTTGATATGGATTTTGTGAGTTGATTGTGTAAGAAATTGTTATCCAATTCTCTAATTGAAGTTGCTTGTATTTTCCCATATCTAATGCTTATGATTGCTTACTGATTGTATTTGGAATGGCCAACTGAATATAATCTGTTGTTGTCTATTGCTAGATTAGAAATCTTGATCCGTAATTGTCATGAATTTCCAATCATTAGTAGCAAAATTGTGATCAGAGATTGCAATTGGAAAATACAACCTAGGTTAAATAATCCGAACTTGTGTGATTATTGCTTAGATCAACCTATCTTTCTCATCGTAATGCTTCCATTGAATTAAACTCAGAGAGCTTGTTCTAGGTTGTTTAATGGATAGAGATTAAATAAAGAGCTTGTTTTATTTAACAACAAAGTAAGGAAAGATTGGGATAACAGAGCTTGTTGTTATCTACGGTTGATAACTTCAATGCTGTAATTGGATTATAATTCTATGTTAATTCACAAATTCATATCTTGTGGCAGAGAATGAACTCTTAACCAAGTGTCTGTCATTGATTTTTCACTCCATTTAACTTTGCTTTGTGTTATTCTTCATTTGCTTTCGTATTAAGTTTAGTTAATCAATCAACAAAACCCCCCCTGTTTAGTTTATTATTGCTGGAAAATAACAAATTCAATTAGAATCAATCCTCGTGGGAACGATATCTACTTATCACTTTATTACTTGTGCGACTTTGAACGCATCAATTACTCATAAGTCGAGGTATTGGCTAATATACCAATAACTCTAACTTCTTCAAAGCATTCTATATTTGAACGATTGCTCAATCATTGTATACAACTAATTAAAGATATGCTCAAGGCCTTTACAAGTAATGACTCTCAACCCTTGAGAGATAACAACAGTCATTGATTAAAGATATGCTAATGGCCTTCCAAGGGATGGCTTTCAACCTTTGACAAGTAATAGATGTAGTTTATTAATAAGAAGTAAGGTTATTGCCCTTCTAAGGTGGCTTTTAGCCTTTGATAATATAGCAATTGCCATTTCAAGTTGGAGATTACTAACAAGCCAAGTTATTAGTGCATGTACCAATAACCTAAACTTCATCAAAGCATTCTATCCTTAGATGAGTTGCTTTTGATGCATGCATAGTCACTACTAGGTTATTGCAATGGGTCAGTGAGTTATATACATAAGCCAAGTTAATAGTGAAGGTACTAATAACTTAAATTTCTTTAAAGCATTCTATCCTTAGATGAACTACTTTGGATTGATGGGCATATATGCCTTCTAATGGGACAAGCCTCTGGAGACTTTATTGGTACTTTGGCCTTCCATTTGAAGAATAGGCTAACTAATTAGCAATTAGAGATAAGATAGGCACTTTGGCCAAGTATTTGGAGAGTAAGGCTCTTAGGCCTTTTAAATAGAGAATAGATGAAATCACGAGTCTTTGGAGAAATGATAGGCACATTGGCCATTAAACTGGTAACATATGAGTTACCAATAAGCACAAACTCATAGTGGATGCATCTGTTCTTTTGCAAAAAGAAGTTCTTAAGCTATTTTTCAATAGGTAGGCACTTAGGACTTGTCGAAGTGAAGAGCTCTTGAGCTCCATGATAAAAGATAGGTACAATAAAAGAGCTCTTAAGCTCATTACTAATAGATGGGCACTCAGGCGTCAAATGAGATAACTTGAAACTAACACTTCGATTTCCAACAGAGATGACTTGAAGTAGGTATTCAAGCCTTGTAAAGAAATAATTTGTCAACTACTTGCAGTTATTGAAGAGAATATGCATCTTTGAGCTTTGATCCTTCACTATTGATTTCTTTTTTTCTTTTTCTATTTTACTCTAATTCTAAAGATGCCGACTTTCGATAGTAAGGCCCCTGGCCAAGAGATGACTTAACTTGCTAAGGGTGAATCATGATTGGTTTGTTAGTTATCTTTCAATCTAATAGTTGAATTTTATGATAAGTAAGTGGTAGCTTAGTGATGACTCTTAATAGCTTGGTGATAACTTGTGAACTTTTGTTTTTTAGTTATTTCATATTGCTTCATACTTGCAAATTTTTTTTTTAACTTTATGGCTTAAGTAGTATCCCATCATTACCATACCCCTTGAGCAGTTGGTGAATCCAGCCATGAATTCAATGAATGCTTAAGCTTTGATTGCACTCTTAGGTGAGAAAGTGGTATCAGATTCAATTATCTCAATCTTCACTTCGTCAAATGTCTTGATAGGTCAAACTTTTTCATAATTTATTTTAATGGTTAGCTAGTAACAACACAAACTAAATAGGTTTGAAAGTAAAGCCTTAGTTTTCATGTAAGATGAACTGAATAGCAAGTTTTCATCCACTAGAGACATGATGTACTAAGGGTTGTGAGAAATGGACTTATTACGTGTTATTGCTTTGGAAATAGAGAGTTGTCCTCTAGGTGAGCTTTATTCATGCAAGTGATGATAGGCAAATATGCCTTTACATTATTGTAGAAGACTTTGTTGCTTCAATAGCAATGGAGATAGTAGTTGGCTCCCACGCTTAGCAAACCTTTCGTTATGAGTTGTATCCAAATTGAGCTTTAATTCACTAGTTTTGACTTTAATGATGGCATAGCATTTGTATGTCTTGGATAATTGTGAAAATTATTCCATAGTTTGGAAAGCTCTTCAAGTAGTGATGTGAGCTCAAGAATGATAGAGTGAGCTCATAACTTGGAAAGCTTGAGAAGTCATTTTGCTATAGTCTTCTTAGGTAATGAGATGAGCTTTTGGATGTCCAGTTAAACTCATGGGGATTGAAGGTCAAAGAGTTCCTTATGTGGTTGGACTTATAAGATAATGCTCGTAGGTATCAACATGATTCACTTTGGATGACAAAGCCCAGAGAGTTGCTAATAATTCATCTTGAAGGTGGAGAGCTCAATTTATACTAGGCTCACAAGCACTGTATTGGTTCATAGATGATAAGATGGGCCTTTATATGCTGAATTGAGTTCAAAATGAGCTCTTAGATGCTAAAGTGACCCATAGACATTTAGTAGTTCTCTTCTTAGTAGTTAAACATGTGACTGTACTAGTAAATGATGTAGCTTAGTAGTTGATGATATAAGTCCATGATAACATTCAAGTCTTGAATAACTTCAATAGCAAAATTGAGCATCAAAGATTTATTAATGATGTCTTCATAGAAGTCATGGTGCTTCACTAGTCTCATAAGATAGTAATGTCAGCTTGTAAGTGACACATCCGAAAATAGGATTGCCTCCTAAGTATAGGAGTGTCGAAGTAATAAACCCGGTGAGACCGGGGTCGATCCACGAGGAAGGGAATTTAAGTGCTACAAACTATAAAGTAAGCAATATGATGTGGATTATTTAAAAAGATGACAAGATAATATCAACAAATATAAGTAAGAACAAGTTCGTAAATAATAAATGAGAATCACACAAGAGAAATCAACACAATAATAATGAAAGCTAAGGTTAGGGGATCCACCTTTAATCTTTCAAATAAGGATAAACAACCCGTTTTAGTTATATGAATTATATTTGCTTCGTTACCAATATTTATACCACTACTTGTAAATGGCTTCAAGCATCCAATGTGCCAATCACCATATGTCTACAATAAATCAAGGTTCCTAACTAGATTCATGTCAGTAAGGAAGAACCTTACGACATCTAGAAAGGATCCAAGCATTTGATGTGCCAAGGATTGTCGACAATGGATCAAGACCTCTGCTTTACGAGTGGTGTCAAGATTGATTAAGAAAATAAATATAAATCATATAAAATAAACAACACAAGATTACGATTATTAAGCACATACCAAGGGTTAGAGAATCCTTATTCTTATATCAAGGGTTTCACCTTTTCACCTTAGCAAAAGAGAAATTAGAAAGACATTATAAAAGAAAGAACACAAATTGCAAGAAAAAGGAAATTCATTAATAACATTAAAACACAAGAGAGAAACACAATACAAGATCCCAGCCAAGGCCAAGATGCCCCCAATGGGTCACAAGGCACCTCTATTTATAGATACATTCAGGGGCAAACTTGTCAAATTACAAAGGAATAATTGTCAAATATTAGATGCATCAACTTTGACAATTCGGGTAATTAGGTGAACCGACTTTGACCACCAATTTTGACCTTGAATTATTGTGAATTTTAATCACATGTCTTCATGAAAGTCGTAGATATTTCTCTCAGCTTTCTAGAACATCTTGATTCATATGATTTGGATACGTATTCTGAGAGATATGGTCAAAATACTGAGGAATGGTCAGGCTGGGCCGAATCTACAGATGGATTCACTTCAAGCCCATTTTTGGTCTACTAAGAGCCCGAATTTGATGATGCTTGTGAGATATAATCTTGTAGATAATTTAATTATCTTTCCAAAACATTAAGATTTTTACCATTCTGATCTATAAATAGAGAGTTATGCCCATTTTACCAAACCTGTAACAAAACCAAAATTAAGAGGAAGTTAATTCCAAAGATGCAAAGACTACAAATATGCTTAAGTTGAGGAATTTAATGACACTATTAATGCAATATGATAAACTAAGTTCTTATTAAACATATATATTTAAGTGTTCATTAGTGAGTGTTCAGGTGAACTTATGATATTGAGTTTAGATCACTGTTGTTGAAGTGGTCTCTTTGATGTTAAAGCAAGCTTATTGCTTAAACTAGAAAACTGAAGATTTCGAGCAAGCTAGCTCATAGATGGAAAATCAAGAACTCATAGATGAGCTCATAATTGGAGAGTTGAGAACTCATAAGTTTTGAGGCTAGCTTATGGATGCTCAAGCAACTTAAGAATATAAGAGTATATAAGTGAAGTACGGAGACCTCATAAGTGTCAAAACAAGCTAGTAGATTACCGTGAGATGCTTAGATGGACTCATGGATGCTGAAGATAACTTTTAGGTAAAGAATCAAACTCTCCAATATAAAATAATGATAAAAGCATATTTTCACACTTAGCAAAGATGTTGATGTAAAAGTAGGAATCTAAGTTTAACTTCACATAAAACATGTATGAAAATTGACTTGTTTTCTTGTGGTATTCTAAGTAAATTATGATGCTAAGATTGAGCATATATCAAAAGATATGAGGAATAACAAAATTTACTTATATATAAATGAAGCTTCTAAAAGAAGCAAGTAATATGTAAGAGATTTTAACTTCAAGCTAAAAGAAAAATCTCTCAAAGCCTAGTAGTCTACAGATCATTGGCAACCATGCAGTCTAATCAGAAATCTCTTGGTTGGATGACAATCCACTCACTTCTCGATATTGATAAGATTGCTATTAAGGTTATTGCTTTCTTTGCCATGTTGAGGCTCCACTTGTCTTAAACGTAGAGATCCCCTTCTCGTGAGTTGTTTGTTGTTACATTGTTCTTTTTTAAATTTAGAAGGTTGGCCATTTTACTTCTTGTGACTTGCAAAACAACCCTTTATTCCTTCTACTTAAGTTACATGCCTTATCCATTATAGTCTTGTTTTAGGCTTCGAAATAGACTTGTTCATAGCTTGCATAAGAAAAATTAGCAAAGTCTTTACAAATATTGTTGGCTCTATGGCACTTAAGAAGTTTAGAACTATTAGTTCCATATAAGCTTTTATGCTAGTTATTGTCTCATAGTAACTGTTCCTATATTCAATCAAGGGTTCCTCTCCCTTCTGCTGAATGTTTATTAATATATGAGTATGTCCTTAGGCATCTTTGGAAACTCTAAGCTATCTTTTAAATTGATTATGAAGCTAAGAATGATAATTTATATACTAAGAGATCATATTAATAACTCATAATTCATGTATATATTGATCATATTACTAACCCATGGACACAAATGTCACATTGATAGCTCATGGGCTGAGAGATCATGTTAATAACTTATGAACCAATCATAGAGCTATTGAATATTAAAACATTTGTTTATATATATGGACCTAAGTTATAGTCTAATGAACCAATAAGTGTAGGCAGATAAGCTCTATACAACATAACATCAACAGGTTTATAAATGACCCCATAGGCAATGAAGAGCTTTGCATGTTCTAGAGGTCCCTCTATCCATTGTAGGAGTTTAAGGATCTGCATTGAAATAAATAGTAAATAGTACATAGTCATTTCTTTAGAGAATGATTAACATGAAATAATTTATATAAGATTAGGATCACCTCTCTCCTGTATATGCTTGCATAAGAAAATTTATCTTTCAAATGAGCCCTTTTGATTTCTAACTCTTATTGAGTGAGTGTTCACTACTTTCCACGATATAAGATGTATGTCCTCTAGCTTGGTGATCTCTATGTTTGCAACCTCCATGTAAGTGACCATAGTTATGGTGTCTCAAGTTCATATCCATGACCTTCTCTTTGTCACTTAGTTGGTACAACCTTTTGGTCCATGTCTATAACCTCTGCTCGATACGTAGATGTGATAAACCTTAGATCCATGTATGATATTAATTCAGTAATTGTGGCCATAAGTTGTCATATGTTGTGGCTTGTCTCATCCATGCGAAGTAAGATATAAGCCCCCAAGCTGAGAACTTGCTCTACTTGGTATGAGCCTTGCCAATTGATTCGTAAAATCCAATTTTTTGCTTCTATGTGTTCAACATCACATTTCTTGCATGTGGTCTTCAAAAATATAACATATTGCCTTAAATTTAGATTTGTGGAACTTGGCTGCCTTTTAATGATATGTTATCACTTTGATCTATGCCAACCCTTGCAAAAGGTAGCCGCTGGTTCATGGGTGACTATTCAATGGTTAGACATTCTCACTTCAATTAGCACTTCAGCTTTTACACCAAAAGATAAGGAACAAGGTTTTTTCCCTATTATGGACCTGAGGTTGGTTCTATAAACCCATGTGACATTTTAGAGCTTATTAGCCTAAGCCCTCTTGCATGCTTCGAGCTTAATCTTGAGTAAGCGCTTGATCTTTTTGTTAACCGTCTCCACTTGCCCATTGGTTTGAGGGTAAACAGGTGAAGAGAACCTATATTAGAATGCCAAGATGTTTACAAAGTCCTTTGAGATTGGTGTTGTCAAACTACTTGTTATTATTGGTGGTTATGTTATATAGGATTTCAAATATTTTAATGGGTGGACCTCCAGATAAATCTATAGTTTTCTTCATAATAATAGTTGCTAAAAGGTTAGCTTCCACCCACTTGATAAAATAATCAATAGTGACTATCTCAAATTTAACTTAACTCTTAGATGTTATGAGAGGGCCAATTAAGTCAATGTTCTATTGAGTGACTGGTCATAGGCTGCTTGATGAGGTAGGCTTCCCGATGGTTATCTTAGTACATTTGCAAACCGTTGGCACTTGTCATAACTCCTTACAAAGACCTTCGTATTTGCATGCATATTAGGCCAACAATAGCCTATCTAAGAGCTTTGAAAGCAATACTCCTTACTCTTTAGTGATTACCATAAACTCTTCATGTGTGAGAGAATAAACCGCTTTGTATGGGATAACCAACTAGGTTGCTTTGTGATATAGTAACTCAAAAGTAGAAATAAGAAGACACTTGGCTTAGTGGCCATATGAGTGGAACAACCACTTGGCTTAGTGGCCATATGAGTGGAACAACCACATGCAAGGGAAACATTTAAAATGAGGCCTATTTGGAAACTTTGTAATTATATTGGTGTCAACCCTTGAGATCTAACACAATATTTGTTAGGCCACAAGACTTTTGTGCTATAAGGCTTGCAAATATGGTGAAACAAACAATATGGCATGTCAAGTAAATGGAGTCCAAGTTGATAACTTGAGGATATATTTGGTGACAAGAAATGTATATGCACATAGTTCAAGAGTTCAAGAATCAATCCAGTAATGACTTAATAAATAGACAAATAATGTATTGGAGATAACATAGAGTTACAAGCAAAGGTGTAGATTCATGCTTAGCAAAACACGGGAAGACATGTAAATGTCGATCCCCACAGACGGCGCTAAATGTTGTTACCAAAAAATGGTTACAACCAAAATTAAATATGTAAAGAGATCTAAAGGCAAAAGATTAACATAACCTTGGTTGACAAATGTGTATAAGAATGGAACTTTAAGGACTCACTATTCGACATGTATCAGTTTAAGTCTAGAGGCATGCTATTGAGATTGAGTGGTGAATGAAATGTATGTGTATGGCCAAATAAGCAAGCGGTGATACTTCGATGGCCAAATAAGCAAGTGGTGATACATGGACTTAGGATAGCTATGGAATTAGGTAATAAGTGTAACACGTGTATAGCCAAATAGACAAGTGATGGCACTTGATAGCTAAATAAGTAAGTGGTGGTACTTGGACTTGGTTAGTGTTTTATGAACTACAAGAAGTAGCATTCACTAGGCCATAAAATTCACATATAATGAGTTCTATACAGAAATAGGGATAAAGAGATAACCAATGACTAGGGTGTTAACTAGAGAATCAAAGAAAAAGGAAGTAGTTGTATATTAGGAACTCAAAGAGGGTTACATGCAAACCTTTGGGCACAATGAGATAACCTCTAACATGATGAAAGGGATAGTTGTGAGAGTTAGGAAACAAGCCTCAGAGGGTTGAAAGTGACAGTTGACTTTCGGATTTCCTTCTCCTCTGGTGCTAAGGTTGCTTTAAGGTGTATCCATGGTGTCTGCAAAACTTTTGTAATTGGAAACTCCTTCTGTTATTGCAACATAGAGAAGTATCAGGAATTGCCAGATGCTTCACTGGCGTAAACCCTCTGATGCTTAAATTAGCTTGGGATTCGCCTTATGATAAAAAATCAATGAAAAGAGTGTTTAAGGTAAGTATTTTCACGAAGTCTAGGAGACAAGAGTAATAGAGCAATAATAGTAATAATAGGGGTTGACAAAGTTTGTAACAACCATGATGGTTAGTGAAAATAGCAACAACCATGGTACCCAGTAAGGTTTGTCACACCCATGGTGGTTCGTGAGGGTGGTTCTAGCCATGGTGGCTAGTGAAGTTAGTTGCTATCATGGTGGCTGGAGACAATAAATGGATTAAACCCTATATGTCCTTCTTAAGGATCTGGAGAAGAAGCTTTAGAGGACCCAGGATCCTCCCTTTAGGACCATCCTTAAACTTTTATATGATACATACACCTTAACCTAGATCTAGACCATTCATCCCTATGAGGTGTCATGATCATAAAGGTTTACACAATCTTCTAGATGCTTATACAAAAATCCTCAAAACCTTACTTTCCAAGTAACAAGGGTCTGCCATGTGGAACCATCCCGTGGTGGCTCTCTTAGAGCATAGCTTAGGAAAGTCCTTCCTCTATTCCTTAGTTAGCTGCCATCTCAAGGAAAGTATCCCCTCTATTCTTTAGTTAGCTGCTGACTTAGGATAGACTTGGTTATGTTCATGAGTATATTTGTAACTTAAGTCTATTGGTTTCCCTATCACTGAATTGGTAAGTCCTAGTTCTAACTTGAGTCTAGGGTCGCCTCCATTCTTGACTTAAGAAGTTGTCACTCAGCTTTAGAGATGCTTATGACTTAACTTCAAATAGGTGCTTTAATAATGATATAATAAACTCTCCTTAAAAGTTTGTTTGAAAGTATCCAATTGTATCATGGCTATTGAGCTTAATGGGAGGGTAATTTGGTCTTTTATTAGGGGTTGTCGAATTGCCATCCATAGTTTATAACTTTTATATGAACATTTACGATTTTTATACAAAATTTACAAAAATTCACCATTTTGCATTAAGCAAATGCAAGACATATGCCACAAGGCTCTTGTTGCCACGTTGCTATGCATTTGGTTGAATTTTATTAGATAGAATGGGCGGCTTGGTCGATGGAGAATTTGGTATATAAGGATATGGGCAGTTGCTTTGTGATGCATCCAGGTTTGGAGGATTTGAGAAGCTTAAAAAATTCTAAATGTTTTGTTGCACCTTCTTCTCCATATGTTTGAGTTATTGCAGTTTCATTCTTCTGGCTTTTATTAAAAATATAGTAAAATTAGAATTATTTCAATATGCAATATTATCAATTTGTTAATCTTATCAAACAAACAAACAACATTGACATTAACAATACAATAATAATAATAATAATAATAATAATAATAATAAGATTAAAAGTTATTAAAAGAAAATAACTTTTAGGCTCAGTGTCACAATATAGTGTAAAAGAAGGGTCATAATGCATTATTTGGAAGGGTTATTCTATTCAGTTGCAACCTCCACTTTCTACCTCTTCAACCACCATTTTTATTTTATTTTTTTGACAATTTTAAGTTAAATAAATTTACTAAAAAGTACAAAAAACAATTTGATAAGTGTCTATTTATATATCATTTTCATATCAATTCGTCCATGTTTCTTTGCTATATTCCTTGGTATTTTATGTTTTTGTGTGGTTTTGATGTTTGTAGGAGTTTTGGAGCAACTTGCACAAAAATGGAGTAAAACCCTTCTTTTTCACCTCTGCTAGTCAACCATCTTCTCGGATTTAATTGTATTGATATACAATGAACCCGATGACATATCCTATACCGTTGAAAAGCTCTCGAAGTCTACTTTTTGGAGAAATTTACGGTTTATGAATCCATTCAGTGTACCGAAAGTTGTAATCAAAAAGTGTGAGAAGTGTAGAAATGTAATTCCACACATCACTGTAGCATGTATAATACGGGACACTGTAGTACGTTACTGTAGCAGAGTATTTAAACACATTTTAGGGTTTTATTCTCATAACTTGAAGAGGGGAGAACGTGGAGGAGGCTGCATCTTTGGATTTCTCTCATCTCTTGGAGTTCTTGAAGGGGATTGAAGGCTTGGAAAGAGGAAGAACTACAAATCCTAATAGATTTCATCAAATTTGCTAAGTTTCCCTTTCCCTCTCATTTTCTGGAATGTCTCCATTTTGTATTGTATTTGTATTCTATCTGAATATGTGTAACTAAATCTGAATTGGTTGAGGGTGATTTCAAAGCCCTTGATATGGATTTTGTGAGTTGATTGTGCAAGAAATTGTTATCCAATTCTCTAATTGAGTTGCTTGTATTTTCCCATATATAATGCTTATGATTGTTTACTGATTGTATTTGGAATGGCCAACTGAATATAATCTGTTGTTGTCTATTGCTAGATTAGAAATCTTTATCCGTAATTGTCATGAATTTCCAATCATTAGTAGCAAAATTGTGATCAGAGATTGCAATTGGAAAATACAACCTAGGTTAAATAATCCGATCTTGTGTGATTATTGCTTTGATCAACCTATCTTTCTCATCGTAATGCTTCTATTGAATTAAACTTAGAGAGCTTGTTCTAGGTTGTTTAATGGATATAGATTAAATAAAGAGCTTGTTTTATTTAACAACAAAGTAAGGAAAGATTGGGATAACAGAGCTTGTTGTTATCTACGGTTGATAATTTCAATGGTGTAATTTGATGACAATTCTATGATTAATTAGCAAATCCATATCTTGTGGCAGAGAAGGATCCCTTAACCAGGTTTCTCTCATTGATTTTTCAATCTGTTTAAATTTGCATTGTGTTATTCTTTACTTGCATTAATATTTCATCTAGTTAATCAATCACAAAACCCCCCTCATTTAGTTTATTGTTGCTTTCGAATAACAAATTCAATTAGAATCAATCCTCGTGGGAACGATATCTTACTTATCACTTTATTACTTGTGCGACTAGTAAACTTGCTAGTTTCGAACGCATCAAGTTTTTGGCGCCGTTGCCGGGGATTGATTTTCTAATCGATTTGTTATTTTGTTTTCATTGTTGATTCGTATTTTTTTTGTTTTTCTTTTCTGATTGTTTGTGTTTAGGCAACATGGCAATAAACTTCCAACAATTCAGTAGCCGATTTGAGCCACAATTACATTGGAGTGTAAATGAGGTAAGCACTCGGAACATTGAACAACAACTTTCTGAGCTAACTTCTCTTGTGGAAAACATGGCTGTAGAAGATATGCAGAAATCTTATGCATGTGGGATATATTCTACCATGGAGCATCCAATCGACATGTATCCAACTTTACAGGAAGAATATATGGAACGGGCCAATACCATGGGTGGATTTCCAGGACAACCAAGGCAATGGTATGATCCCTTCTCTAATACTTACAATGCCGGATGGGGAGATCACCCTAATTTTAATTACTGGAATCATCAACCAATCGCCCCAAATGCCATACCAAATCGGCCGCAAGGTTTCAATCAACCTAGAGTGCAGCAACCACTTCAAATGCAACCACCATCAATGCCACATCCAGCACCACAACCAGCTTCACAAAACTCAGGTATGTCTCTCCAGGATATTGTTAATGCACTTGCCACTAACACAATGCAATTCCAGCAGGAAACTGGGGCAAGTATCCAAAATCTCGCAATCAAATGGGACAATTGGCTACTAGCATGAGCAAATTCGAGGGCCAAGGCTCAGAAAAATTATCTTCTCAAACAGTGATCAATCCAAGAGAGAATGCTTGTGCGATAACTTTGCGAAGTGGAGAGCAAATTCGAAATGGAGAGCAAATGGAAACTGGGGCAAGTATCCAAAACCTGACAAAGAAATCACAAACTGATGAAGGAGATGACACCACTTCCACCATGAACAACACATCATCTTCTAAGGTAGATCTCAAAACTCAAATTCCTTCTTATGTTACTCCTCCACCATTTCCTAGCAGATTTGCAAAATCAAAGAAGGAGGAACAAGAACAAGAAATCCTGGAAACTTCTCACAAAATCGAGGTAAATATACCACTTCTGGATGCTATCGAGCAATTACCTCATTGTACAAAATTTCTCAAGGAGTTATGCACCAACAAGAGAAAGTTGAAGGGAAATGAGAATGTAAGTGTGGGGGAAAATGTTTCAGCTGTATTGCAAAGAAAAATTCCTCCACCAGGTACATTCATCATTCCATGTACCATTGGTAATACCAAGTTTGAAAGAGCTATGTTAGATTTAGGAGCATCTATTAATGTCATGCCATATTCTATTTATGCTTCTTTAAATCTTGGACGTTTTGCGAAAACTGGTATTACCATTCAGTTTGCTGATCATTTTAATGCATATCGCAAAAGAGTTGTGGAAGATGTGCTTGTGCAGGTGAATCAATTGGTTTTTCCAGCACACTTCTATGTCCTTAAAATAGAGGATGAGACATCTCCTAATCCAACACCGATTCTTTTAGGGAGACCATTCTCGAAAACTGCTAGAATCAAGATTGATGTTCATTATGGCACTTTCACCATGGAGTTTGATGGCAAAGTGATCCGTTTCAGTATTTTCGAGGCAATGAGTGAGCACATAGGGACAAAAATTCCAAAGAACCAAGAAGGTTGATACAAGTGTCCAAAGAAATGGAGGAAGCTATGGCATGCTTAGATGAGACTATAGCTATAATCACAAACAGGTATGATGTTTCGTACATTGAATTGCCTTTATCTAATGAGAAACTTCTTCCTTCTGTGATGAAAGCCAATACCTTGGAGCTTAAGCTACTTCCAGATTATTTGAGGCATGTGTTTTTGGGTGACAAAGATCCTTTGCTAGTTACAATAGAAATGGGCCTTGCACCACTACAAGAAGAGAAACGCGTCCGAGTACTTAGAGTTCACAAAACAGCTATTAATGGACGATTGCTAACATCCAAGGCCCAGCCATATGCTTGCACCATTTCTTGTTGGAAGAAGGATCCAAGCCCACTAGAGAAGCACAGCGAAGATTGGACCCTGCCATGATGGAACCAACGTCGGGCTGAGGACGTTAAACCAAGCGCTTATTGGGAGGCAACCCAATGTTTTTGAAAAATAAAAAAAAGAAGAAAAGAAAAATAAAATGAGGTAATAATGATCGATTTTGTGTCTCGAGGAGATTCCTTTCGTAGGCCATCAAATTGATCAGGTTTTATCTCTCTTTGCCATCTGTCTTATTTGTTTTTATATTTTTTACTTGTTTTTGACTTTTGTTTGCTATTGTGTTGTTATCTCTTTTATGTGTCTTTAGTTTCGTTTTCTGCTCTTTTCTTTTCTTTCTTGTGTTTAATTTGATTATTCCGTGCTTCGAGTTCAGTTGTGCAACAGCTTGAGGAAACATTCAAACGTGAGTTGAAGCCATTGTTCGAAGGTTTGAAACGTGCATATCTGGGAGAAGAACAAACTCAATCGCATTATCGGTAATATCTCTCCTTTTTCTTCTCTTCATGGATGCTGGATATCTTTCTATCGAACCTTCGTAAAATATTTCCCTCACTTCCTCAAAATGCTGTGTTTAAAATTTATAAGTACGGTGACTAGACTTTGGGCATTGATGCTCCTAAATGTGCCTGCTGATATCCGATGGCTTATCGAAGCCAAGGTGAGATTGTCCGGTGAGCCGGACATTAATCTCGCAAAATACATGCCTGGTCTAGGAAAGAGCTACTACGCCAAGAGGCGAAGAGCGAAAAGGTTACAAGTATGTTATAAATGTGCTAGATGGAATTGTAACCAGACTTGTCGTTCATTAGGTTTTGCGTCCAGGAATAGAGAAGATAAACTTTCATTTATTAAGAATGGTTTGAGTAATGAGTCGCTGGATAATGTTTTGTTAACTCTCGAGTCACATTCTTGTGGACTTGTTCAGCGTGAATTACTTAATCTGTGGACACAATATCGTGATGACTTGCAGTGTTATAGTCTAGGGAATCTGACTAAAAACGACCCTGTTTGCCAGTTTATAAGAAAACTGGATGGGAAGCAAATCCCCGACTCATAGAAGGCGTTTCAGCCGTTACTGGACGTAAAACCAGAGGAAGATGTGAGCCACAATCACAACTACTTGTATATTTGAATGTGTGTTTTTGTTGTCGAATTTTTTTTCTTGTTTCGTTTGATCTGATTATCAATGTTGTTTTTGTGTTGTTGTTGTTTTTTGATTTTGTTTTGTTTATATTTCAAGTTTTGCTTTTTGACAAACATATGACTACCCCATGTCCATACACACACGTGGGAGACAAGTGTGGAGGTTTTGTCAACCTCCGCCGAAAGTATATCTCTACTTTTCAGGCTTCACGTGGGAGACAAGTGTGGCGGTTTTGTCAACCCCCACCGAAAGTGTATCTCTATTTTCCATGCTTCACGTGGGAGACAAGTGTGTAGGTTTTGTCAAACCTCGCCGAAAGCATATCTCATTTTTTCAAATCTTGGGGCGATAAATCTGCATCGAGCAACCCCCACCGAAACTATTCCCCTATGTTGTCCGAAAATTTGAAGTTTTAATGGGTGTATATATACATGTCCTGCATATTTTTCATATGTCATTCCATAACGTCAAAATTTGAGAGTTTTATGGGTGTATATATACATTCTGCATATTTTCATATGTCATTCCATAACCGGTCTTGCAATTGAAAAGCATAATATCTAACGTGTCTTACACAAGATTAGAGCACTTGTAGAAATGGATAAAACACCAATTCGGCGATTCCGCAATATATGCGTATTTTGCGGATCGCAATTTGGTAAAGATGGAGAGTTTACCACAGCAGCTCTTGATCTTTGTAGGACATTAGCTTGCGAGGGGTATTACTTTGATTTATGGAGGGGGTAAGTCTTGGGTTAATGGGGTGTGTGTCGACAGCTGCATCCTTAGGAGGAAGCAAAGTTCTCGGCATTATCCCTAAACCATTGCTGTACGAGATATCGTAGGCAACACCAATCGGGGAAGAGTTACAGGTCTCTAGTATGCATGAGCGTATTGCACATATGGTTGTTAAGTCGATGCATTTATAGCTTTGCCGGGTGGTTATGGTACATTAGAGGAGATATTTCAAATCACCTCTTGGGCCCAGCTAAACATCCATCGGAAACCCATTGGTTTGTTAAATGTTAATAATTTTTTTGATGGTTTGTTGTCCTTTCTTGATCAAGCTGTAGAAAAAATTTTCATCTCACCGTCAGCAAGGCAAATGCTGGTTACAGCTTCAACTGCAGGAGAGTTAATTGACAAACTACAAGAATTCGTTTATTCACCTGATCCAACAATGGCTCGGATAAATTGGTTTGGAGAAGGCAACAAAAGGCGTCAACTGGATTTAACCCTCCATCTGTAATCTCTATTTGCTGGTTTGCTTCGTTGTTGTTTGCTTTCTTTTTAGTGTGTTTATTTGAGATTTTTCATGTCGTTTCTTTTGAGCTTTTTTCAGGTTATTTCTTTCGTCCTAGGTAATATTTTCTAATCTCGGTTTTTAGAGTGGTGGCTTAAAAAGTTCAATTACTCTTGAAACGCATTCTGGATCTCTTCAATCCATAATGGCTAAATAAGGAGGCTAACTTCTAAACTTTTTAGACCCATTCTAACTAACTTGTTTTTGTTTGCTGACTTGTTGAACTTTGTTATATTATGATTGAGTTTAGTTTTGCGTAATTTAGAGTTGTTATGTGTTTTTATCTTTATCAGTTTCGATTAAAAAAAAAAACAATTGTGGAAAACCTGAGAATGACAGAATATGGGGTTTTCTTAACTCTTGAAACGCATTCTCTCTCAATAAATCTGTAGTTTGTTTTTTTCATGTTGTTTGTAGTGTCTTGTTTCTTGTTTTGTTCTTTCATAATAAAGGTATATAGGCTGGAAACCTTAAGTCTGCGGGCTATTGGTCCTAAGGATTGTTGAAATATACAATCTTGACTCAGGTGTAACAACGCCACGTACCTCTTTTCTTGCATTTTGTGGGTCAATGATAAGATAATGATTGAATTAAGAATAACTCTTGGAAAAAGATAAATGATGCATGGATCTGTGTGCTTGAAATGTTTATTGGTTTTCGCTTTGCTTTTGATTCCTTGCGCAACATTGAGCACTGATCTATTATCACTGAGTTATTTGCTCACTTAGAGAAAGTTTATGTAATTTAAATGTTTCTTCAGATTTCAATGAATTCTAGAACTTGTTTGATGGTCACTCGAGGCGAAATCCTAGACTGTGCAACATTGGGGAAATGATTTAGCCATCTTTGGACCGTTTGAGCCTTAATAGCCAACCTTGACTGAAATTGATCCCTAGTTACCCCTTTGAGCCTCTGTAAGCCTTTTTCTTTGTTAACTCACTAAAAGATTTCCTAACCTCTTAACACATCTAATTTATTCCAAACAGTTTATCCCTTACCTATGAGCATGTAAATCATTCGCAATTACATTTTGAGCTATGTTCTGGTTTTGGGAAGTTAGAGGAGGTTGGATTATGCCATTAGCAATGCAAGTGAGTTTTATTATGTTTGTAAAAAAAAAAAAAAGAGAAAAAAATCTGTACTTATCTTCCACGTACTTAAACATTGAGGACAATGTATTGTTTAAGTGTGGGGGAGTGGAATTGCAGTTAAAAAAAAAAAGAAAAAAAAGAGTTCTATACCCTTGGGCGTTCTTAAAAAGAATGAAACAATAAAGTGTGGGGGTGTAGTTCCTTTTGCTTTCTACAAAAAAAAGAAAAAAGGAAAAAAAGAAAAAAAAAAGAGTTCGAGTGTTCTGAATAAGTTTGGGAGAGTCATTTGATGAATAAGAATGAATTTTTTATGTCATGGGCTTGAGCTCCACATAATATTGAATGATTTTATGTGTTTGTGGGTGATTTGAGCCTAATTATTATCCTTTATCATACCTTCACCCAAGCCAAACGTTACAAGCTTAATAAAGTCCTACTTGATCCTTGGTGTTGTGCATGTCTACATTAGTGGAGAGTGACTTGAAAAGCAGGCCTATGGAGTTCATTTATACACACATCTTCAATATTAAATATGATTCATTTTTATGCATAAACTCATCCGGGTTACAAGTGATTAGGTGAGAATGGCTCTACACACACACACTTGAGGAATTGAAGTGAAGCGAAACTAATCTTTGAGATGAAATTCTTGATCAAGTGCATTATTTTGAAGTTTTCCTTGGGTTATAATTAAGTACAATCTTTGAGGCCTATTTGCAAGATGAAGCATTTGTGTGTTTTAATTTTTTGTTGATTCTGTTTCGGTTTAGTTTTATTTCATATTGTCGTAGTTGCTCGAGGACTAGCAAAGTCTAAGTGTGGGGAATTTGATAGGTGTCTATTTATGTATTACTTTTATATCAATTCGTCCATGTTTCTTTGCTATATTCCTTGGTATTTTTATGTTTTTGTGTAGTTTTGATGTTTGTAGGAGTTTTGGAGCAACTTGCACAAAAATGGAGTAAAACCCTTCTTTTTCACCTCTGCTAGTCACCATCTTCTCGGATTTAATTGTATTGATATACAATGAACCCGATGACATATCATATACCGTTGAAAAGCTCTCGAAGTCTACTTTTTGGAGAAATTTACGGTTTATGAATCCATTCAGTGTACCGAAAGTTGTAATCAAAACAGTGTGAGAAGTTTAGAAATGTAATTCCACACATAACTGTAGCATATATAATACGGGACACTGTAGCAGGTTACTGTAGCAGAGTATTTAAACACATTTTAGGGTTTTATTTTCATAACTTGAAGGGGGGAGAACGTGGTGGAGGCTGAAGCTCTGGAATTCTTTCATCTCTTGGAGTTCTTGAAGGAGAAAGGAAGCTTGGAAAGAGGAAGAACTACAATCCAAAGAGAATTACATCAAATTTGCTAAGTTTTTCCCTTCCCTTTCATTTTCTGGAATGTCTCCATGTTGTATTGTATTTACCACGTTCTTAAACATGTGTAACTGAATCTGAATTGGTTGAGGGTGATTTCAAAGCCCCTGATATGGTTTTTGTAAGTTGATTGTGCAAGAAGTTGTTATCCAATTCTCTAATTGAAGTTGCTTGTATTTTCCCATGTCTAATGCTTATGATTGCTTGCTGGATTGTATTTGGGTGGCCAACTGAATATAATCTGGATATTGTCTATTGCTAGACTAGAAATCTTGATCCGTAATTGTCTTGAATTTCTAATCCTTAGTAGCAAAATTGTGATCAGAGATTGCAATTGGAGAATACAACCTAAGTTAAATAATCCGAGCTTGTGTGTTTATTGCTTAGATCAACCTATCTTTCTTATCGTAATGCATCCATTGAATTAAATTTAGAGAGCTTGTTCTAGGTTGTTTAATGGATAGAGATTAAATAAAGAGCCTGTTTTATTTAACAACAAAGTAAGGAAAGATTGGGATAACAGAGCTTGTTGTTATCTACGGTTGATAATTTCAGTGGTGTAATTGGATGACAATTCTATGATTAATTAGCAAATCCATATCTTGTGGCTGAGAAGGATCCCTTAACCAGGTTTCTCTCATTGAGTTTTCACTCAAATTAACTTTCTGTTTTGTTATTCTTTAATTGCATTAATATTTCATCTAGTTAATCAATCAACAAAACCCCCCTCATTTAGTTTATTGTTGCTTTCGAATAACAAATTCAATTAGAATCAATCCTCGTGGGAACGATATCTTACTTATCACTTTATTACTTGTGCGACTAGTATACTTGCTAGTTTCGAACGCATCACAATTCAAACTACATATGTCATTTTCAAGATTGTAGACCCTTATTCAAATTTTGGAGCAAACCTTTTTTTGTTATTAATAATGTAGTCTTCTGTGAAGAACTCATTAAAGGCATAGCCATAAAGCGCATAAAGAAAACAAATGACCTCCACTTTTACTTTCATGACAATGTTTTGTGGGAAGAATGCAACTACTATGAAAATTGTTGGACTGTGTGATAACTCTCCATACGGTGGGTTTGGTAGTACACTAACAGAAAGATCTGACCTCAACTCGAAGGCTTGTTGGAAGGGCTCAACAAATTTATCCCATAGCTACACAACATGGTGTTTCATTGCTTATGGGTTTGAATTTTGCTTTCTTGGAAGCATGGGTGGATCCATAATTTTTTTCCAAACCAGACTAAATTTTATTAATGGAACACCAATTGTACAAGAAACTTTTATTATTAAAGAATTAAAGTTTTTACACCTAGATAGGAGACACAATTACCTTAATCATTAAAATACTTATTAAATATTTTGACAAAAGAATTAACAATACATATAAAAAATTAAAAGCAATATAAATACAATATTAGTAAATTACTAAAGCGGTCTCATGGCAATCATGCAACAATTTTATCATAAAAACTCATCATTCGTTATATACAGTGTTGTCATTTGAAGCTCTATATAACTATATTAATATGTCTCTAACCCATCTAATATTTTACACATTTTATTACATCACAATAAATTAATTAATGCCTATAATTATGTTAAAACTAATTCTTAAAACTCATAATCAAAATCTATACAATAAAAATCTAACTCAAAATCAAATATTTTTTTCTTATACACTCTCATATCTTGTAAAATGTATTACATACATCACGATGAATTTGTTGAAATTTGTGAAATAAGAAATTAAAACTAATTTATAAAACCCACAAATAAAATCTTCATAATAAAATTTAACTCAAAATAAAGACTTGAAGATTCAAAAAGAGAAAACTTTAATATCTAATGTCTTATACAATAAAGTACAACATCAAAAATAGTTTAACAAATTAAATATATAAAATTAATTCATCAAACTTACAAAGTAAATCTAGATAATAAGAACCGAACTCAAATCTTCTTATAACTTACACAATGTACAACATCAAAATTAATTTGTCAGAACTCTTTAAATAAAAAAAATCCTAATGTAAAAATAATTACTTCAAAATAAAATAATTATCTTGAGTGAGATAATATTTAATTAGGAGAGATTAAAGATGAACTAAGTAAAATTAAAGAACTCCATATGCATATATATTATTTCCTGTTTCAGGGCTCTTTACATAACATCAAAATTTTAGGGGTGTTTTTGTTAAAACTTGCAAATCTGTTTGGCAAAAGCCATCTCAAGCTAGCCCTCTCATGGATTCACCCTTCATGGAAGGCAAATATAATGGGATTATTCTATTAAAAAGATACCAAGTTATATATGTACTATTTTAAATTCTTTAACATTGAATTTGATTTCATAAAACTCTTGATATACAAATTTGATTTGATAAACATAAATGTAACAAACTGATCACAACTTCTCATGATCATCTTAATGATCGTATCATTCACAACACTTCAACATGATTGATCAATATTATTGCATACATATCTAACAATTTTTTTAATGTAAATTTTGTTTAACAGAAGCAAGTCATCTTGAAGGCGAAGACTACTCGAAGAAAGCATGGCTAACTTCTATTCCAAAAGCTTTCTAGAGTGGAGAAGATTTGCAGATATTGAATGCTTTGCAATCCATACAATATCTAATGGCATGCGCGCAAGGTAATGTGAGTGTAATAAAAAAAACTCATTCATTTGTTAGAAGGGTATTTTGGGAATTAAGTTAGATCTAATGATGAAAAATGTAAGATTTCAAAATTTTTAATTGGGTGTATATAGAAATAGGGGTTGAAGAGGTAGAAAATAGGAGTTGAATAGAGCAACCATATTTGAAATACACTCCTACTCTCAGGTGTTTTTCGGTTGACATGTGACCACCTGTCACTTCGTCACCTCGTCAACCGTTAGGCCTTATAAAGAAAAACACGCTATGAGGGGGTTTTCATCCCGCAAGAGTGATTATAATCATAGTACTATGTCAAAGTCCATTAAGGATTTAAGGAACACAAAACAAGCCACAAAGGCAAGCCTAGAGAAACGAAATGGAGTCGCCATTGATGTTTTAACCATAGGAAAATAGTGAGTGATGGCAGTTTGATCCATTGCTTCTAGACCTTGTCCGATTGTGAATTCAGCCTCCGCTTGAGTTTGTTAAGTCCAATGTTTTTATTATATTGATGTTTACTCTATTGATCCTAATTAATTTTAACACATAACTCATTTTATCTTAATTTAGCATGTGAGGTGAAAGCATGTTATATATACAAAGAAAAGAGTGAGGAGAATATAATTACAATTCCAGCAAACATAGGAAATTGTTGGAACTCGGACTCAATCTTGATCAAATCAACGCAGCGAAAATAGCTCTGGGACAAGGATCTATCGAATATAGGCTACAAAAACTTTTTTGTGATTTCTCACCACTTTGGATCCCAAGCATAGCTAAATATCAATCTAAACAACACTTGTGAGAGTGTAACTTGACTAAACAATTACCTGAGAACACAAAGAAAACAGATTAGGAGAGATCTAGGTAGCTTAACCGTGATCCCAAAGGTGCCTTAGAAGCTTCTGCGTTTTTGCTCAGGGTAAGGGGCCTAAAATTGATGCAAATTTCAAGGCAAAGGTACTGTTCACATTTTTTTTTTTTTGGGGTCTTATTGATCTCGTAGAGTTTTATTGAAACCCTAGTATTTTGTATATCATCTTGTTTCCTTGTTAAAATGCAATTACTTGGATTTAGTATTTTATTAGGATTCTTTTAATTCTTATATAAACCTAATTAGACTCATAATTTAATTAGGTTTCTACAAACCTAATATAAATCTAGTTTGAATTATAATTAAATTAGGTTTTTACAAACTAATATAAATATAATTGGACTTTTATCTTTTTGAGTCCAACTCAAATAACTAGAACGTCTTTTTAATTCCAAATTAAACTCTTAATTAAATTATATTTAATTTAATTAATTAATAGGCCCAATAAGCCCATTAGCCCAATTATTTATTTAATTAATCTTAAATAGCAGGCTCTTTAGCTTATTTATTTAATTAAACTCTTTTAATTAAATAACAAGCCTATTTACAATTTAACATTTAATTTAATAAATGAAATTTTATTCTCAATAAAATCTCAATTAAAGTAAATAATTATTTCTCAAAGTCTCATATTTAAATAATTTAATCAGTTACTCAGGAGATCTTGATGAATATATTTAATTATAAACTCTAATAAGTTTGACTCAATATCCTATTAAATCATAACTATAGTGAACCCATTTATTAACTTTGGTATAATCCACTGTAAGTCCAAAATTGTACTCTTGAATTATTATTTTTTTTGGTAGAAAGCTTAATAATTTAATATGATTAAATTATATTCTTTTCAAACTCTATCCATTGAGCAACAAGTTTATATAAATACCCTTCATAGAGTACTAATAATTGGAGTTAGCTAAATTATCATTTTACGCACACACCACCCACACCCCCCCCCCCCCCCCCCCCCCCCCAACAATTACATCTTGTAATAAAAATTTTACACAATTTAAGTGATTTAAGATTTATTCAAATAAATCTTAATTTAATGAATAACTTTTCATTAAACACTTGGCCAAAATTCTATTAGGTAAAACCTTGTAAAACCATCAAGATGATATTCTGTTATCCCTTAAGAGTCATGAATTACATATCTATAGTATAGTGTCTAATAATATACAGATCTTATAACCCTAACTAGCCTGCATACTAGAGGTACATTACCCACTTAGGATTAAGGTATGAATGCCTTTAGTGCTCGATTGTGTAACTTTTATTCGGTCACGGTATTTCCACCAAATGATATAATTCTACATGGTCATGTTCAATGCATTCATAATGCACAAGGGTCTTTGTCTTAAAGTCTTCGTTTCATATGGTTAGAGACTCACAATTTTGCTATTGAAGATAAACCACACAATAGTTGTCCAAACAAAGTGTCCAGCTATTGTTTATACGTTGTAAATTAATTTGGAGCTATGATAAAATTCTATATCTCATATATATAAAATTTTATCAATAGATAAGCTCTGGAGCCTTTAGTTATTGATACAATAATGTTTGGGCAAAATAAATAATAATAACTTTATTTATTAATGATGTTTCTACAAATTTATAGAAAATATCTACCAATCTTAGGCACATATCTAACAGAAATGGGGACATGGATTACATTAATTCTCAAAATTGCATAAAATAAAAGAAAAGAGATAAAAATGTGAAAATCATCCACTTACATCCTTCAATCAATCACAATGAAATAACTTGAATAAAATATTAATAAAAAATAAAAGTAATTAATAAATCAAAGCATAAACAAGTGAGATGAAACCCATTCAAGTAATAATTAAATCCCTTGCCATCAAATATGATTCCACTTATTACTTATTGGATTCCAACTCTCCAAGTGTAAAGAAAACTAGAAAACAACATGCCATCAATTCAAAATCAAAATTCCTAATCATGCAATCTAAACATCATATTATTCTCATACAAATATAATTCAAAAAAGAAGAGAAGAAACATCGCATCAATATAAACAAAACAAGAAATTAGATATTATCAAATACTCCTCAACAATAATTATGAGTCTGTCATTACTTATCAAGTCTCATCAAATCAAACATAGAAGAAGAAGAGAAGAGATATGCTTTCTCCTAATCATGATTCTAATAAACAGTTATAGAATAAAACATGCATAACCATACTATAGATAAACCATTCTAGATCTTGTTTCTAGTCATGCAAACTCGCATATCATGGTATATAATGTAATTACAACCCATGTCAAAATGATGGTTCCTCACCAACATTTGCGAGTTCACCATCATACATCAATGAGTAACCAAAACAAAACGAAAATAGAAGAAAAGGAAGACATTGTAACATGATACAAAACTTAATTCATTTCAAGGTGATAGTACCTCACCATCCATTGTGAGTCCACTATCACCAATCAATGAACAAGAAGAAAAAATAAAAGAACAAGAGGTAATCATGATATGACAAAAGCATAAAACAAAATCAATCTTAGCATGATTTTAAGCATGTTATCACTCGTTATCCTAAACATGATTGTAACATACACAACATTAAAACATAAACAAACCTTAGCATAATTCTCACATACGTAGGTCTAAGACACGCATTCTAGCATACCAAACATATAAATAAACCTAACATAAACAAGTATATAAAACAAACATAGGATACACTCAGGGCTTACACGAATTTTGGCACTACTAGAAGTAGAATCTTCACTTTGACAGGTGTCCTAGAATAATCCAAAAGGTACCTTTAGATATCAAGAACTCCTCTAAGAAGACACCAATGGAAGACACCCAAAGCCTCTCCATTTCCTACTCTATAAACTCTCTAATAACACTTAAAAAGGGTGTGAGAACCAATAGATTTCGATACTAGAATGAATAGTGACATGTTTCTTATATAATCGACGCATTGGCATGCAAAACGATACCTAAGCAATATGGGATTTGTGACAACAAATGTGCGTCTGTCCCTCAGGCATGTGCCTATTGTGCCCTAGCTGATAGGAGTGTGCCTGTTTATAAGTGCAAACCCTAATTCTTGACACGTGGCTAATTTTGATACGAAACCCTTGAAGACAAGCATTCATCTATCCCTAATTGGATTTTGAAGTTCTACACAAATTCTAATTTCCGTATCTTAACTGTGTTTGATAAGCGTTTCCCACACTCTCCCCTTATTTTGGTGTCTCTTTTGGAGTTTTGATGCCTTTTTTATCCAATTTTGCATTTGATGAGTGCATCTGGTTGTCATAGTGGACATCTAAATGATAAGCTAAATTCTAATGCTTACACACACATTGAGATAAAGTTAGTGTTGTCACCAACATTTGCACTACGACAGTCAAGTCAATGGTACAAGTGACATAAGTGTTTTTTAGGTATTGAAACTTAAGAATGTGTAATCTAGTGTTTTGGATATGAGCTAGGTTTGGTGCCAAAGGAATAAGATCCTTGATTCAAAAGTTCAAAATACCTTTTACACCTAGGGCTTGGAGTCCTTAGGTTTTGTTCCTTGTCCTCTATCACTCGACACATTTAGTTTTCTCATTGGAGGGATCAGTTTTGGTTACCACTGGAGAGTTGGTAAATCATAACAAATGGTAGTCTCTTTTGCCAATGATGGGTTATAGGGAAGAACTTAATTTAGTTTTAGGCCTCGAGGGCCTGGACACCAGGTCAAAAAAAATTCCTAAATCTCTTTTATATGATATATTAAACAAGTAATATATATATATATATATATATATATATATATATATATTAAATTTTAGTATGTTGGCCTTTCTAAGTCTTTTACACAACTAAATTCATAGAAGATGTACTTGATATTTCAAATTGATGGCTCCATAACTTCTTTTGTTTTGTTATATTTAATTAACTATGTATTGTTTGAATAGAAAAACAATACTTTCTAATTAAATAAAAATTTATTATATAAATAAATTTCCTAACAGAATAATAGATACTAACTTATATTAAATAATAAACAAATAAGTTTTCTAACTAAGAACTTCTTATATCAAGAGGTTTCTTCCTAAAGTGATAATTATTACCCCGTATAAAGAAAGGAAGTCCTTTTTTTTTAAATACATCAAATCCTCTTTCTCTTGCACCATACGAGAAGGGTAAAAGTTTGGTAGTTTCTCATCTTTTGAGTACTTTTATTTTTTTAATTTTTTTCTCTCTTACTCGTTACAAATAATCTCTTATTCTAGAGTTAGCAATTTGTCAAGCTCCAAAAACCAAAAGATTTCCAAGTGGTGCACAAGTTTTATCCAAAAGACTTTACAAATATGGAAAAGAATATACTTTTGATAGCAAAACTTTCAACATTATGAGCATGATGTTGTTTGACATCCAGATTTGAAAAGTTTATCAAGTAGTAATTTGTGTATTGGCTAGTAAAGACAAGAAGATAAACTACATACTAACTTGTTTATAGACTATTAGTGCTCATTCTCACTCTTCCAATTTTTACTACAACTATTGAACACTCATTTTTGGCCATGAATATAGGTAAGACGAGGCTTCCCAATAAAATGGAGGACGACTTTCTTATAGACTCTTTGATTGTATATATTAAAAGAGAAGTTGCAGAAAAATTTAGCTTTGAATCATTTACAGATGATTTTTGAGATACGAAAGAGCGTCGAGTTCTTTTCTGATACATGATTTAGTTGACACAATTATTATAATCTTTTATAAATCATTAATATTGATAAAATTATTTTTATTTTATGATTTTATTTATTAATATATTTTTTGACTTAATTTATATGTATCTTTTTCATATTTTGGCCCCAAAAATTCAATGTTGCGTCCGTCACTAATAGATCATTGAGGTTATGTTTGAGAGTTAGGACTAGACTGGACCATAATTAGGATTGGACTATATATAGTCCTTTCTTATGTTTGATGTAATGTGAGGCCAGACTATATTATTATGTGATAATTTTTAAGAAATTAATTTTAAAAACATAGATTTATTTTTTTTGCAAATTTAATTTAATTATTATAAAATTATTTATAATATTATATTAATTTTATCATAATATTATAATTCCATTAAATTACGAGTTGTATAATAATAATTATTTTATTATAATAATAAATTACTTATTATATAATAAATTTATTTTATAATATTTTTCTTATTTATTATTTTATTATGATTTATTATAATTTGATTTTAAATATATATTAATTTAATTATTCCTTATATTATTATTTTAATAAAACTATAATGTCTTAATTTCATTAAACTATTAATTATAATTTTATTTATCGTTTTTATATATAAAAAGAATATTATTTTATATCTATCTTATAATAAATAATTTTTAATAATATGATAATAAATTTATGTTATTGTGTTTTAATATTTATTGTTTTATTATTATTTATAGTAATTGTAGTTATAAAGATTATTTATTTTTAAATATAAATTATTTAATAAATAATATATTATTTATTATATTTTAATATTTATTTAATAGTGTTTTAGTTGTTTATTATTGTATTATTATGAATATAATTAATTTAAAAAGAAGAGAAAAATGAAAAAAGAAATAAAGGTTGCCTCTTGAAATTACACAAACAGAAGGCCCAGCGACAACGTTTAAAAAATAGTGCTTCCCCTCATTTGTCCCACTTCCAAACGCGTCCCGATGGTTTGCTTTTCACCATGGCGGTTGACAAGGGCAATTCATGCGGGACAGTGTCTCGCGTCCGATGCCTTCTCCCTTGCTCTCATGCACTAGCTCTCTTGGGGCCTCTGTCGCCTGGGCTAGAGGAGTGATGGACCTTGATCCACCAGGGAGCTCTCAGATTGAGCCAGCAGGCCTTGGGCTAGGCCGAGGATGGTACAAACAATTCCCATTTTTCATTTTTTCAGATATTTCTTTCAATAAAAAAAAGTTGGCCAGTTGGAATTGGATCAATAATGTTTCCAAAAAAGTATCCTAATACCTTGCATAATAAGACTAAGAAGTGAAAAAAACACAAATGAGCAACGCTGGAGGGCGATTAGAAAAATGATTGCGCTTTAAAAAAAATTTAAATAGCATGGCCATAAACAAACACTCAACAACTTGAGAGCCGAAAAGAGCTGCCCAGCAATGGAGACCAAAAGCTAAAAAGAATTATCGGTTTATTAGTCTAGAGTTATGCCATTTTTTTAAACATTTTTTTAAATGTAATTCATTTAAAAAAATCATCTTTAATTTTTTTTTTTTTTTTTTGAGATTACCTCTGGAAAGAATTTTCTATGGTATTGATGTGACTAACACGAATACTATCAACGAAAAATTATTATTTGTAATTTGTTCTTTTCTAGAAACCTCATCTCTGAGATGGTTTGAATTGACGTCACCATTGGCAGTACAGTGCAGGTTCCGATAAGCTAAAAGAATCTAATTCACTCTACCATAATGTCGCATAACAGAGGGAATCGCTCCTCTATAATCTTCTACAACCAAATTTTTATTAATTAAACGAGTTTTAGTTTCTAAAGTGGAATTTGATTAATATAAAAATAAATCTTGTTAATTCTCAATTTTGCACAATGAAATTTCTAAAATTTATTGAAAAATATCTTTTGAAGCTTCATAAAATTAGTAGAAATCTTTTTATAATAGCTTGTGGTACGAACTTTCATGGGCACGTCATTGTTCGACATTTGCTTCTGATGATAATCCAAACTCCTGAATATATGAAGCCCAGTTCTGATGTTTCTCAAGATAATCAAAAGATTATAAAACTATGCTCTTCAAATTCCACTCGAAGTATAGACGGGACTTGTCTCTCGGTTTACCACTACTAGGAGGATCAAAGTCACCCTTAAACCAATTAAAAAAATATTAAAAAAAAGTTAAAATACAGTCCACGAGTAACCTGCCGGCACCCATTTTCTAGCTTTAGGAATATGAGGTTGGACAAAACATCATAGCTCTCCAAAATTTTCAAAATGTGTCACTAAAATCCCCCTTCGTTGGTGAAGTCTGTCAAAATCAAAGATTCAGGACATCTTGCAACGATAATGTACTCCAAAAATTTCAAAAGTCATAGTGAAAACCCTCGCCGCAATGGATATTGGGAATTTAGGGATGGTTTTCGAAAAAGGTGTAGCCTAACCCCACATATATATGCTTGGCCATGGCACGTACCTCTAGCACAGATGCTTCAGATATGCCATTCCACGACGCTGGCAACTTGGACATTTATCCAAGCTCATATTTCACAGGACTATTTTATGCAATGCCAGCAAAGAAGATATGAATATTCCAATTGCATTATCTCAGAAGGCAAACACTGGGACATGCTTTCCAAGAAGATTTATCTGGTGATCCATCAAAAAGTAGAATAAAATGATCTGGTTAGGTGCACTGCATCTGACAAAACCCTCAATAATTCCGGTAGCTAAGTTCTCTCGGGCAATGGGGCAAAAAAGAATTACAGATTTTTTTCATGATATGGTTTCACAATATACATCTCGGAACTCAATCAATACATGTCAAAAAAATTGGTATCAGATATATGGTAATTGTTGTACACTCACCTCTGTTTTTCACATCTCTCTGCCTCTGTCTCCCCTTTGGGGGTAACATCATATGTATGGAAAGCGATTTATTCAAATTTGTTCATAGAATAAGATGTACGCCTCACAGCGAAGAACTTCTTCCAGGGAAGCTTCACGAACATTGGCATCACTGGCATGATACCAAACACAAACCTCATTTTCTTTCTCAGCCTTACTTCTGCTTTTTGCAGCTCCTCTCACATAAGCAACATAGTGACCACCTCTCATGGTTCCCAAATGCTCCACTACCCCAACCAGACGATAATCATATTTCTCTTGGTCTTTGCGTCTAAAACAGCAGAAAGAATAACATATTTATGCAATATTATATTGAATGCAAAACAAGAGCGCCACAGAATTGAAATTTCTTCAATAAACATTTGATTGAAACTAAATGACATACTACATTCAGTGTATAAACCCAGCCATATGTTCCACCAATAAATAGGGTATTAACATTAAATGTGCATCAAAAAAGGAGTGATTGGCTAAGGAGTAAAACATATTATCCAGGACTAGTTAGTACTTTATTCGCGAAAAGCCCTTGGCAAATGGCAAATTCTGTGGGCACCAATAATTTCGTACATGTTTTGGCAATTGAACATTAGAACAGGCTTACAGAAAGGTGTCCAACTAAGTTAAAGAAGGCAACTCACATCCCTCAGCAAACAGTAGTTAAAGATTGCTAGGTACTATCTCGTGTATTGTGTACAGAAAGCTGACATTTAACACCCATATTGAGCTTGTAGAAATAAGAGACATATCATTTTGTGCTTCACTTTCATTCCCATTGAATATTCAATGAGTGTCCTTGGCAGTGTTAGAACTAGGATCAATCGCTTAATAGGAGACATTTGAAGTAGCCAAAAATCTTCAATATGCTTGAATAGCAAGGACATGCGAACACACAATGGAAATCCTCCTGTACAAGAACTATTCCCCCAGAGAAATTTCCCAAAAATGAAATTGATGCATCTTTAGAAGATTCCATACACATGTTTGCAGTATATGGCCATGAGTCCACTATATGAGTGAGCAAATGCAACTATACGGCAAGGACTTTAGGATGGTGAAGCACACTTCTTTTTTCATACCCCGAGTTCTCTCAACCTTTCCCATGTTAATTGTGCTTTGAACTAAGGGCTAGTTTCAGACCCTGTAACCTTGCTAGCCAAGGAATTTATGGTATATTTTTTTATCCCAAGAAGGTGAAACCAAGGATTTGAAACCTTAAGCCCTTTGCAGGAAACAGGGGTCTTCACCACTCAAGCCGACCCTTTGGGGTCAAAGCATGCCATTTGAAAAAAATTAGGTATCAAAAGTTTCGCCTTAAACAAGGATGAGCTTGTCTATCATAATACCAATACAATATACTTGAAAATCTGTTGTTCTTCTGGACTGATGTAAATGAAATGGAAAGAGGCAAAGGGTGCTACCTCAGTAAGAAGGAAGCATAGAAGAAAAGACATTAACAGAACATGGAAATACAATAAAATCATAATATAAGACTTTTGAAGCATGAACGGAAACCACTCTCAATAATAAACGGTAAAATATTATACACCATGGTTTGACCTACACCAAGAAGTTAAGTGTTCAGGTCAAGTGGTTTCTTGACATGTTATCAAAACCAAATTGACTTACCGGTCTAAGATTCGAATACCCTTACAATGTTAATTAAAAAAAACAAAGGGGAAAAAGAAATGTTATATTTGGCCTACATGTAAGACCCAAAAGGAGGTTCGTGAGACCTAATCTATGTGCAAATACACATGAGACCCTAGCATCTAAGAGGGCACGTTAAAAATTAAATATTATAGATAGGCCCACATCCACAAACTTAAGCTTTTAAGTGAAGTGAATTTTTAACAACAACAAAAGGATAAAAATTGTCAAACATAAGAATTGTGCCCTCAAAAATTACAGGAGGTTATGAACTTACGGCCCTTAATCCCTACTAATCTTTATTCAAAGGAACAAAACTTTCACAGTAAACACAAAAAATCCACCAAATAAAGGCAAACATCAATGTTAATCCTTTCCATCCAAATTCATCACATGACATATTCAAGTTAATAATGCTGAGAAGCATAACTCCACACTCAACCAAATTCAAACCCCTTAGCCACCCATCAATCTACCATTGGTTGATACATATAGGCATTCTCCAAATTAATAAAAGACCAGACCTAAAACCAAAACAAAAAGGATACATATATAACTTATAGTTGCTATAATGTTTACGCTAACATTCTAAGCACTATCAAACTATCCCAATTGCATAGACCACAATCAAAATTAGAAGTCGTATAAATTATGTTACTAATGAAATTAATGATTCAAATGGGATACAAAATGAACGTCCCTGTGATCCATACAATTCATATACTCCCATAATATAAACACAACACATATTTTGATAGGATAAAACCCATCAAATTAGGAAAACCGGTTAGGACCATCGGCACTACTATATTAATATTTTAGATCCTGGATTGAAGCACTTTGCATGGATGACGATGCATCTAACATATGCTGTTTCCAGGAAATATTGTTTGTGCAGGCTAGATGTAATCATAAACATCCAAAGTGCTTTAACCCAATGGTGTAAAGAACTAGTGTAAGAAATGTGGTGTAATGGCTATTTCCCCTAGGAAAAAAATTTATAGCTTAAAAAGAATTTCACAGATGAAAGAAAACTTATGTGAATAACCATATGTAACAGTTCAAATTTGTTGATGTCACAAATGATAAGGTGTCTTTTAGTCTCTCAGAAGACTTTTAAACGGAACATGCTTTAACATATAGCATAAGACCTTAAATTCCTTTGGTAATCTAACAGGAGAGAGACAGCAAGAGCAACCAAGCACATGAGCAAGCAAGAGACAGAATAATTAAAAGAAAAAAAGGGCTAACTACAATGCAACAACATTTTTTCCCCTCTCTTTCTAAAATAAGAATAAAACTTATCGTATAATGATGTATGGTAGCATACTTTCTCTTTTAGAGAAAGTTGATCAAAATTTTAATGATCTAGCATTGATGCCTTTCTATGAGTGCTTCAGAATTACAAAATGACAGTCAGTGCATATCCTCGAAGTTCCTGGTTCCCTAAAAACCCAAAAGAAGTCCTCAATATTCAAGAAAATAAAAAAGGACTGAATAAAAAGAGGACTTAGCACAAAGGAGAGGAAATGGGAGAGAGGGAGAGAAGTTTCAAAATCAGTCTCTCAACCATTGGAATAACAAAATCATGTACACGTTCATATAATCTAACCAAACAACAGAACAAGTGACAACCTCCAAAGCTGAATATTAAATTTCCTTTTATGAATCTAAGAAATGATAAAAATGTACCTGGGATCCATATATGGTCTAAGATTGATTGTTTCACTGAAATTGACATGACCATTCAATTTACTTAAGCGACCACGGGCATCTTGGCTGAACCTCTTCAGATGAACAGTCAAAAGAGGTGGGGCCTTATTTATAAGTACCCTTTTGGTTGCATCCCTCTTCACCTTTATCTTTTTGGAGTTTATCACCTCACACTTCCTTTCATCAGAGAAATGGTTCCCAGCCTCAAAACAGGAATCACTTCTCTGAACTTTATTGGTGGTACAACCACTCCCACTGGACTCATCAACACTACAAGAACCTTCAACTTGATCAGTAATGTTCTCTCGACCGCTAGATTTACAGATACTTGAAGAATGTGATTGCTCCTCAACTGTATCATTTGCCACCGTTTTTCCCTCATCCCCTTGAGAAACAACTGGACTCATCTCACTTGTCAGACCGCCTTTAACTTCCACACAATTTTGATTTAAGCAATCAGTCTCCCCATCACATGAAATAGAGGTTTCATCAAAACTTTTCAGCTCACTATCAGCTTTGATATCTCCATTACTATAATTTTCAGCTTCAGATGGACAAGAGATTTCTTTTGTACTACTCTGTGGATCACTTTTCTTTCCAGTCTCACCTCCATTTATCAAAGTTATTGAAGCAAGTTTGTTTTGCTTCTTCAAAGCTTCCAACTTTTGTTGTTGACAGCTCTCACAATCCCAAGCATTGTCATCAGTGAGAAGCTCTAGCTTTATGAAATGAGCCAAACAACTCTCCACAGAGACTGGAGAATCCGAATTATCAACCTCATCTGGATCAGACTCACTGCTGTTTCCTACTACATAACCACTCTCCACACCATCAGTACCTAAAGAGGGCCTTGCAACTGGCCCTATAGCAACCTCAGGCTCATTGAATAACCCACCAAAGCCATCAAAATCCAATTCCTCTTGTCCCGAGCCTACAACTGATGAGGAAGGCTCAGCTTCTCTGCTCATTGTCTCCGCAGTAGTGGAACTCTCTTCATTATATGGAAGCAAGATAACTTCTGAATGTTGCACCAGTGCGGGTAGTTCTTCCTCCCAAGGATTCCCAGAAGAAGAATGTGGTTTAACATTAGACTCTCTATCAACCGAATAAATCTGACTACTCTCCATCAAAACATCATCCGAAACTTTATCCTTTTCTCCAGAATCTTGAAAAAGAATGTCACTATTTTGCAAAGTCAAATCATGCTCATCTGACATAGTTTCTGGTTCAAGATAATCTAACCACGCAAATGATGCCATTGTCTCGTCCATCGAATTATCCAAAACTTGCTCATTCTCAGGCTTTGGAATGGCTTGGAAATTCTGTGAGGACGAACTGCTTTCAGTGCCCATCAAATCTACTAATGAAGAATAACCTGAAGAACTAGCCACTTTTTCATTCTGAGATGTGGAAGACTGTGCTAAGCATGAAGACTCACTGCTGGCTGATGGATTTGGAGAACTTTTAACTGTTTCTGTTCTTTTTGGTCGCTTTCCACTTTTCTTCGGCAGTGCTCCTGATTTCTTGGCTCGAGCGGTTTGGGCCTTCTTAAATGGAGGTCTCTTAGTTGGAACTGGGAGGGAAAGATCTAAAAATGGTTCATATACTGTTGACGAGTGTCCACATTCTACACATTGAACAGTACTAGAAATTTGGCCCCCAAATACTGAATCCACAAAAGTTGGTCCCTGATTTGAAGAAATATCATTTTCCTCAGAAGCATTATTTCTTTTCCTGACACCCAACTCTTCAGTACAAAGTCCATCGAGTAAGCAACGAAGCAATTCATGACTGTCATGCTGCTGATATCCCCTAAATTGGGGAGCCTTAGAACAAAGACACCCAAAAAAAGATCTTGGATTTATAACATTTCTCAAGCCTGTCTCTGGTTTTGTTTCGGCAAAAAGTTTCTTCAAAGCAATAGTAAGAGGTCCCAGAGATGCATCTAAATTCAAAAAGTAATCCCGTAACTTTCCTATAGCCAGAAGATTTTGCATGACCGAATTAAAGAAGCATGTATTCCCAAGGTTAGTCAAGCCTCTAACCACATAACCAGCCTTTCCCTCTAGACCAATCCCACTTGATACACTGATTTCAGATTTGACTTCACTAGAAACACTGTCACTCCCAAACCACACATCCTCAACATCAGCTGATGAACTATCCATGGATCGGTTCTTAAGTAATTTTACAACCTCTGATAACACATCTTTATTTTCACCATTGTCCTCTATTTTCTCAACTGGAATGAGTGTATTGCATAGGAAGCACCACCGCAGATGAGGGTTTTCCCATTGGATCACCAAGGGATGACTAGATTGTTTAGCATGTCGAATGGCATGGCTTTGAGGCGTTGTAGGAAGTCCAACCCCACCACAAGCATAATGGCCACAAGCTAAACAAACCCAAATAGCTTTTGAATTGGATTTTGAATCCACTGAAGCATTTCCCTTCTTCTTCCCATGTTTACCTTTCCCCTTATGCCCTTTTCTATCACTTGCAGCTCCACAACAAAACTGACACCTAATAGGATCCGAAGCCTCTATTTTCTCAGAAAAGTTATTCAAACAAATACCCTCGCCAAGATGTTTGCATGGTTTTTTCTCTTTAACTACTGAAACTCCATCATCACCACTCTCAACATGATTTGGCTGTGGATGACCATTTTTAGAAGCACTGGCCGCATTACGCTTCTCCTTAGCAGCTGCTTTAGTCCTCCTCTCAACCTTTTTCCCCATTAGTCCCTAAAATCAAATCCAAATAAACCATCAAAAACTAGAAACACTCAAAACACACAGCAGTAATATACAGAGACAACACTAATAATCTAACAGAATCTGAGCAACACTAACAGCAAACAAAGCCTCCCTATCTTTTCCTCTTTATTCGAATATAGAACCCACTAACTGCATCAATATAACAATTAAACAATAAGTGAATAAACCCATGATCAGATTTGCACACATACAACCAAGCAACCAACAAACAAACAGAACAATTCAAATTCACCACATGGAAAAAAAAATCAGAACCGGTTTCAGATTCAGGTATTTGGGAACGACCCAGATAACTATTTCGATTCAAAAGTGCTTCCAGGAGCCTCTGGGCAATCGTAAAGCAAATAAAAAAAATAACAGTGAAAGATTGAAAAATAGAAGTTGGAGCAGAGATATCATAATTACCTGAAAATCTGCTTGTGGAGGGAAAGGGGAACAGCAGGTTGATTACATAGAAATAGAATAGAAGAAGATTGAGGGTGGGTTAGGATCAAATCTGAGGGAGAGAGAGGTGTCAGGGCATTTCAAGGGGTTTCTCTTCTCTAAAAGAAGAAGAGGCCGGGGGTTGAGACTGTGAATGTGAAAGTGGAAGTGAAAGTGAAAGTGGAAAAAGGAGAAGAAGAAGAAGCAGCAGCAGCAGGTTAAGGAGATAGGGTTTAACTTGCTGTAATGGTGAAGTCGATTTTTTTTTTTTTTAACTTTATTTTTTCTTGTTAAGACTAGAGAGTGTAAGAAGATGTTAATGGTTGTAGCTAATGTTTAAGAAAATTATTTACGAGTTTTTAAATCAAATGTATTTTATTTATAATTTAGCGAACTCAAATGAATTACTTCTAAGGATTTTTTAAAGGAATAAAATATTATTGGATCATGATCTCGAGTTCTCTCCCATGCCGATTTATCAATTTCCTTTCATGCGTGTAACGACAAGTGCCCTGGAGTTGTATGAGTACAATTTTTGAAATTATACAAGTTAATTTAAAAAAAATTGTCATAGGTTAAATATTTAGTAGCGAAAAACATTGGACCCCATTATTTGCCAAGGCATTAAAACCCCCAAAGTTTTTTTAAAATTATTACGAAAGCCCTCAGCTGTTAATCTACTTCCTATGGAAGTTGTCAATTCTCGTGGCACTCTATTTTTTTATGAATCTAAATCTTATTTTTTATACTGTATATTTTTTAATATAATTTACATTCAATCTCAACCACATATTCTTTTCAAAATTCAAAATAATTCAAAATCATCTACATATTTTTAAATTCAATTGAAAACAACAATACTGAATTCATAAAAGAACACACCTAATTACCCTTCTTCTTTCTTCTCTTTTTCTCAATCACAAACAACACCAAATTTCCCCAATGATTTCTCCTAACAGTTCAACTATGGCATCTGTGGTCTATGTTGTGCATCTAATCTGGGCAATAACACAGGACTCAAGAAAAGTTGGAACGTGTCAAATAGTTTGATTCAGTTGCCCAATTGCCTGGTTGGGAACACGTCAAGTAGCATCTATGGCCTTTGTTATTGCATCATAAACTAGTCAATAACACACAACACAAGAAAAGATTTGGAACATGTCAAATAGATCGATTCGATTGCTTAATACCGAGTTTGAGATTTTTTTTTCCTTTAGCCTATTGCTTTTGTTTTGTGACCTAAGACTCTAGCTTGAAGTTGTAACTTGTGTTTTAATTAACGCACACCACAACTTACAATTGCACAATACAGTATTGCTCAACCATGGCAACACAATTCAATCCCTACCATTGCACACCACTGCAGTGTTGAAGATTTCTAGTTTTCGACGTGAATTTTGATTTGGGTTCTTAATATTCTTATAGGGGGTTAATGGGTTTTTATCTCATTTTTTGTTCAGATTAAAGTGCTATGAATCCAAAGCTGCAAAATTGATGGTGGTGACGGTTTCTAAGGTAAAGGCAAACGAGGTGTGGATGGGCCATTTGGGTGAATTTTTACAAAAATCAAGCCAACCCAAAAATTTTGAGTTAGTTAAAATATGGAGTGGTTCTATTCGGCCCCCATTATTTATAAATTCTTCACATTTAATAGTTTAAATGAATATTATTTTATCAAGACCTTATTTAATTCATAAATTATCATTTCTTGTATATATCGTTTTTTTTTCCTTTTCACATAATCATTTATTGATGATCTTCTTAACAAGTTTTATTTGATAATATGACACAAACATTCTCTCCTGAGATATAAATGAGTAATCTGTAAATTAAAGAAATGTTGTAAATCAACATAGTCTATGGTGGCTTCCTAAAGAGTTCTTGATAATTCATATTTTGAATCTTTGTACGTCTTGTTTGATCCAGTGAAAAAAAAGTTTGAATAAATCTTTTCTATTAATTAATTTCTTCGTCTAAAGCAATGGTTTGTTGATTGTAGCTGCAGTTTTAATGATCGTAGGGGGAGGCATGGGAGAGATTATTAGCAATAAGGGCTGTGAAATTGGTGTGTTCTTTTATGATCCAGTATTTTTGTTTTCAATTGAATTTAGGAATATGTGGTTGATTTTGAATTATTTTGAATTTTGAAAAAAATATGTGGTTGAGATTGAATATAAATTGCATTGAAAAATGTGCAGCACAGAAAACAGGATTTGGAAACAAGAAAGAATATAGCCAGTGTGAGTTGCGGTACTGTTCTTCAGTATTATTACTTATCATTCATCTTTTCTGTTTTTGAACTTGATTGGAAGATAATTTAACCATTGAGTTTAATTGCAACAAAACATTGTTTTAGTATTAAAGATAAGTGCAGTAAATTAAGGATGACCAAAACCCCAAATTACTTACGCTAAATGATCTGGAAAACAAATTAAATTTACCTTAAAATTGAATAAATTAAAAGATAAAACTGTCACAAGATAAAATAAATTAAAATGGGGCTAATGAGTTAAGATGTGGGGGCTAAATAGAACAAATATAAAATAACCTAAATCAACCCACTCAATTTGAAAACCCAAGCCAAATCAAACCAAATAAATAGGTATAGTTCAAATTAGGTTAATTGGATAAAACTAAAACCATAATTTATTTTATTTTATTTCTCCATTAAAAAATATATTAAGAACTAATTGTTCATAATAACACATTATTGTTACTAAAGTTTATAAAATTACTCACATAAAACTCGATAATTTATTATCAACAATTAAATATCTTCTAAACTACTAAAATCAAATATTAAACAGTTTCTAAATACGTTAAATGTAAAAGGACTATGAAAATTATTAAATATTAAACTAAATAGTCTAAGCAAATAAAGAATAAACATGTTTAAATTTGTTAGTACAGTTCATAAAAGTTAGAAAGACATACAAAACATTAAGACCAACAATTTTTTCTTTAAAATATAAACTTGGGATTTTGGATGGGTTCGGTTTTAAGAAATGAACCCAACATCAACCATGAAAAATTTGAGTTATTTTTATTTAACCCAAACCAACTCAAATAAAATTGAAATCCAAGCCAACCCACAAATTTCGGTTTGGATTGGTTTGGTTTTTCGAGTTATGGATAAACTACATAGCCCTAGCTCGTGGAGGCTGTGATTTTTAAGATTTCTAAAAAAATAGTTCTTTCTTAATGAGAAAATATATGATATTATAATCGTGTGGACTTTCACCACCAATTCCAATATATTTAATGCGCCATTTATATCTCTTACAAAAGTCAATAATTGAGGTTGAAATCTATGTATATAAAGGCTTGAGATTAATGAATGAGATAGTAATGAAAGCATTCTCTGGTATTCTCTGTTTCTTCCCCTACTGTATCTATCTCCTTGTCTTTGCTTTTAGTTTGCCATAACCTCTCAGTCCCACCTCACATTGATTTCTCTTTATTTATTGCCTTCTCTTTGTATATTACATGAGCCATTCATTTTCTTACACTTGATTACCCATAACATATATCCTCTCTCTTACACATTAGTTAAGCTTTGCTTTTGTCTAACAATGTTAACACTTATTTTATGAAATGTGATTCAATGTTGGGATTGTGAGATTTGCAAAGGGTGAACATGATTTAGATGAAGCTAAAGCGGATGAAAGATTAGAAAAAAGAACCCAAGTGAGATGTGGGTTTGGCATAATGGTTGAGAAGAGAGAAATTTTTTTCTTTGGTTTTTGAAGATGAAAGAGAAAGAGAAATGGAGAAAGAAAAGGTTGATCAAATGTAGAGAAAAATCGATAGGAATCAAATGACTCTTATGCCCTTGCCCATGTTAACATCAAATAACGGGGACTTACGGTTGGGGGATCGATAATGGTTTTCATGTACTCCAACATAATAGGGGTCTAATGATAATTTCTCTATTTAGTAGGTATTTTCCAGTGATAATTCGTAATATCTTTACTTTGCTTCCTTTTTTAAGACTTACATCACTATGTTAAAAGGAGGTTTGTCTTCAAGTGCTAGTGCCACTAATTCTAATGTCTTTGTTTGAAATCACAACTATTACCTGCCATTTGTGGACATAGTCTTGATGGTTATCTTTTAGGCACTAAAAAATACCTGTCAAAATGTAAAGGATCTACAAAATGTGATGACCAATTTAATTGCTTAGGAACCATAAGATCAACTGCCCATGCCTTAGCTTTTTGCCTTTTTTTTTAATCAAAATTAATTTTAGGTCGGTAGTTGACTATCGGACATTCGATAAGCTATTCCTGCATACTTGGAACTATGTTCATATCTAGATCATCTTAAACTATCATGGAACTACAATATCACTTCACATAACAAAAATATGGTCATTGACTATAGATGAACATCTTTTCAAAATGAAGAGGATTGTAGACAAAATGTTATCAACTAATTATGAATATAATGATAACAAATGACTATAAGTCTACGTTCTTATTGGTTTTAGAGTTGAATATGATCAATTTGTTACATCTATTTATACTTGACTGGCATTAATTTCGCTCTCTGAATTTAGTTTATTACTTATTAGCTGTGATAGTCATTTGAAAAAATTGAAATGTAACTAGCTAGCAACAATACAATTGATCTCAGGCAATCATCTACTAGCATGACAACCCACCATCAAGAAATCAACCTACTAGCAATATCAACAATCACAATATACCATCTAGTCATTCTTTATTCTCAAATAGGGGGTGCAACAAAGGTTAAGGTGGAAGAACTGAAGGTTGTGTTGGAAATCATCCATAATGTCAAATTTGTGACAAACTTGATCATATAGCACTCAATTTCTATCACCATTTTTTTTTTCCAGATTTATCAAGCATCTAACACCTAAAAGCCATGATAACTAACCTCAAACTCTTCCATATTCAAGGTGGTATGCTGACTCAAGGACAACAAACCATCTGATCCCAAACCTTCAAAACCTTGCCACGAACAACCCATTCATTGGCCAAGAGACTATTTCCATCAGAAACAATGTTGGTTTGTCTGTTTCCTAGATAGATCAACCTCCCATTAAAAATATAGTTTCTAGCACTTTGAAAATAAAAGACGTTCTTCATGTTCTTGAAATTTCTAAAATTTTTCTTGGTGTAGCTGAATTTACATTTGATAATAATTATTTTTTTTGAGTTTCATCCTAGCTTTTTTTTTGTTTGGGTCAAAGATCTGGTGTTGAAAACAATTTGGTCCAAGGACATTTTTTGGGTAAAAAATGTGGCATGCTTGCTTAGGCATCCTTTGTGTTCTTGAAATTTCTTAAAATTCCGAGTTTTGTTCTTCATGCCAATTGAGCAAAAGCAAACTTCTACTATTCTGTACGACTACATACAATATTATAAAAATACATATTGAGTTGAGCTATTTAGTTTTTGAAATGAAAAAAAAAAAGTTTCAGGCACTTATTATTAGTGGATCATATTACCTAAATAAATTACACTCTACTACACCTACACCTGTCTACATATCTTAAACCTAAATTCCTAAATTAAAAAATTTAGCCAAAAAAAAAATCCTAAAATCTAACCCTTATTTTAATCAACTTCAATACATATGTAATGTTCAAATTATCTCACTTTGTCTATTAAAAAAAAAAAGATATAAAAACAAGGGATGCAAATGTTGAGTTGAGTTTTACTTGTCCTTATCAGAGAAATGCCAAACCTTATAAGTGTTTTTCTCCTTCTTCCAACCCTTTCTTTCTCTTCTTTCTCCCTTCCTCATGCATCAACCTCACATAGTCACACACAATTGCAACCTATACTTTCCCTCTTTAGGCTTGAGCTATCCCAATTACTACTATTAGGAGAAAAATAATTAAGAAAGATGAGTTTTATAGGACTGCTTAACAAAATGACAATGCATTATTGTTTTCACAAGTATGTTTGCTTGTTTATTAGTATGATGGATGACATTTGAGCTCTAAGCTCAAAGGTGTTTAAAGAGAATAACAAGTAAAAGATGTAAACTTATAGAATGGAAGCGAAAATGTTCTTTTACTTGTAGAATAGAAGCGAAAATTTTATCGACTATTCTTATATTATTATTATTATTGTTTTTAAAGAGATTTCTTCGATATGCTCTAGTGAACTGACTTGTCTCAGTTTTCTAGCATTCAGATGTGGACATGAATAAAAAATTGTTGGACAATTTGAATTAATTCACTGTAAGAAAAACGGGTTTAGGTGTCATTTTTTTCGTTAATTTGTAAAAAGTCGACACGTATAATTTAAGTAAACCCAGATAAATTAATAGGTGTCACTTTTTTAGGAATTTGTGCATTCATATGGGTCAAAATTTTATTAACTGACAATTATTAACATTAATAATAGGATTAATTTTAATTTACCCTGTGACGTTAGGTCAAACGAAGATCGAAGATCTTAGTTTTTTGAAACTCAAAATTATTCCCTGAAGTTACTGTAGCACCATTAAATTTAAAAGAAAATATATTTAATAGTAACTTAACGTTTTAGAAATCATTTAAAAAAAGGATATTATAATATATTTTACTATTTATTAGCGTTAAATTATTATTTAATATATTTTTTGTTAAATCTAATATTAGTATTAAGTTATTATTTAATATATTTTTCGTTAAATCTAACAGTTTAATATATTTTTTATTAAATCTAACGATACTACAATAACCTTAAGACATTCTTAAATTTTAAAAAATTAAAATTCTTCATTTATTTTTTACCTAAATTCAAAAGACAAATTAAAATTACCTCTTAATAATAAAAAAAAAGACGTAACCCTACCCTTTTCACTTTATCTCTCTCCTTTTTTCATTCATATGCTCACTTTTCTTCTCTGTCTTTCACCATCTTCATTATCACTTTCCAACGAGCCATCATCTTCATCTTCTTCGACCTTTGCACCCAAGTCGTGGCCTTTGTGACCCCACCAGCGACCTAATCGGAAACCCTGATAATGACCCCTTCTCGCTCTCACGGCCGAATCGCAAATCCATCTTCATCTCATTCTTTCCTTCTTTGTTTATTCATTTCTCTCGCCTTTTCCATATTACCCATCTCCTGATTCTTCTCAAATGGCTTATGGATTCTCTCAATTGGTTTCTTTTTTGTTTCTTTGTTTATTTTAGGGATTATTGTGTTTTGATCTGTGTTTTTCATGGACTTGGACCATCAATACGGTGGTGGATGGGTAAGAGCTTATGGGTCCTGTTTCATTTGTTTTTTCATGTTTTCATTTGTCTTTTGTGGGGGAATAAAGTTGATTTTTTCCATTAATTAGAGAAAACAAATTATTTAATGGGTTTCTCTTTATTTATTTATTAGATTAATTAATTTTTCTCATTAATTTGAGAAAACAAAGTATTGGAAGCTTTTTTTTTGGAGATATAATGTGTTTGGACGTGAAGTTATTGCACTTAACGTAGATGTTGCCCTGTTGTTGGAGATATTGCGTGTTTGGACGCGAAATTATTGCACTTAACAGATATGTCTCCCTTGTCACTCAAATCGAATCCGGACTTTGTGCATAAGCTCTTCGAGCAATGGCTTTCGCTTCTTGATACTAGTGAACTGGTACTATTTGATATAAATAGATACTATTCGCGTGGTTATGTTTGATTTATTTTATTTAGAAGAATTTATGAATGTATTTCAGATTTAATGACTAGTAGTTGAAATTTTTTAATTGCTTGGATTTTCATTATAATGAGTTTTGGTTGCATTTTAATGCTTGTTAAAATCCATTTGTTGCTAAATTGATTTGGAAGGGTATTGTGGTTTCGCTGTTCTATTACTAAGATTTTTGTTTGGTTGCCAATTTTATGTGTGGAGGTCCATTTGAATTAGCAATTTGGTTTAGCGAGGTATGATGTGAATCAGTTATGAAACAAGAAAATTGTTGTAATTGATTGCTCAAATTTGATGTTAGAGATGGACTGCTTATTAGTGAAATTATGATGGTGGAGGAGTTTGTTAAAGGCTCCTAGAGCTTTACGGCTGTTTAAAGCTTTGTTTCTTCAGCTGCAAATGCTAGCTTCTCCATTGATTACTCTCCTTTGGATCAAGCTCCAACTTGAACCTACAACTTGGATTCGTTCTTGCATTTGAAGCCCAAGAGGCCCATCGTCATTAAGGAAATGCACTTTTTAATTAATTGATTATTATATAAATCTGATTGGTTTTATTTTTGTATTTACACATGGTTTGATTTATTTATTTTAATATTGATTATTGTACCTTTTTGCGTATAAGAACAAAGTATTTATGTTAAAGTTAATTGGTCAAAAGTAATACTTTTTATGGCCTTGGATCTTCTCAGAGCTACCATGCTTGCAAATCATAGTTTTTTTTTAATTATATTTTTTATTTTTGGTTGGCAAGAAAATGATACTATGTTTGCTTTTGGTTTTCAATAAATTAAAAATTTAATCTTAATTTATATGAAATAATTTTATTAGGCTTAGTTTGAGAACAGTTTATAGGAAAAAGTTGTTGAAATTAGCAATTTCAATTTTTTTCTAATATTTATACATGAATTCAATTTGTATGCTTTAGTGATCTAATGATGAAGGATGAAATGTTGCATTCTTTTTATGTATAAGAAAACAAGAAAAGTATTCTATCCAACTGTATTTTAATTTTTTTTTTGTAAATATTAATTTATAATGGGTTAAATTCAGAAATTCTTACATTAACTCTTGTAAGTTATCCATTAATCCTTGAACTCTCTATGGTGTTCATCATAACGTCATAGCAATAGAAATACATAGTTTATTTTCTTGAGTCCCTTGAAGTAAGGTGTTGAAGGTTGGCTAGAGTTCTATTGGCCAAGCTGTATCTAGATAGTATTTTTAAATGGATATGGAGGTCATATATTGTACCTATCATTGCAACTCAAGACTTTTTTAAATTCTGGGTTGTTTGCTTCTTCAAAAATGAGATTTTTAGTTTCGTGTCTAATTATTTTCTGCCTCTAGAATTCTTGTGGCACTAGCTATTTTGAAAAATGTTGCAACTGCCTTCACACACACACACACACACACATATATATCTTTGAATATGTTTGCAAGAATGCATTTGTTGGTTATTGGATCAATGGGTACATGTTAACAATGGATATAGCTACCCGAATATATTCAATTTTGAAGCTGCTAAACCTCGAGTACTCTACTTAGGTGCATTTTCCTTGTTTTTATTTTGTAAAATGTGTATGTTGTTTCATGATAAATATGTTTCAACTATTCTACTTTGATGTGCTTTTTATTTCATTATATGCAATGTTTCTAACTCTCAATTTAAAAGTAATGAACTAGCAGAAACTATAATATACAGAACATTTTACTACATGAATAGTATTTTAGGTAATTTTTTTTGTTTGTTTTTTTTTTCATTTTTATAAAAAATAAATCTGGCTTGCCTAGTATTCATAAACTAAACTCTATTTGTTATTTAGAGATCTTAGAGTGAAAAAAAAAAGTGCATTACTGATTAAGGCTTCTTGTTGTATGTTTGCTGCTCGTATGTTTTTATACTAAGCGGAGTAATATAAAAATGTTGAATTGAGTGAGATATATATGTATGAACAGTTAGTTAAATAACAGATTTTCTTTTCTTTTTATTTCTATTATAATTTTCTATTGCATTCCTTGCATTTCTTTTTCGTCATTGTCCTTATGTATGTTATCATTTTACTGGTATGCAATTTTATTGAAATTAGCCTAAATATCATAAGAATTGGAAAGTCATTATTGTACATAAGTGAACTAAAATTTTGTACTTTTAAACGTATATACATCAAGCAATAGAAAAGCTTAAAGCAGCCAAGAGCAAGTCTTATCAGGGCCAGTAAATAATGATTCAATAATAAGCTTCAAAATAGTAAAACGCAAATACTACTTCCTACCCTTCTCTTTGAAGTGGAAATAGAAAATGATAAAACAATCTCAAATCTAGAGATGGAGTTGGCTGCTTCAAAGGCTCGTATCAATTATTAATGGTTCTCAACTATCAAATGATGTAAAACTGCTCATTATGCTTCCTCCTTTTATTTTATTTATATATAAAACTCATTATATCATATCTTTAATATATAAATACACTTTATTCCGTTGCGTTTAATGTTTTTTTAGTTATATATAGCTCATTACATTTAATTGATTGGTAATTAGATTTGTGATCAATGTCGATGTTTGGAGTACTTTGGAGCTAATTTTTGGACTTGCGTCAAAGGGGTGCCACAAAAATACACCATAAATAGAGAACGGTAATATACTATGTCATTAAGGAGAGTCAATATACTATGTCATTAAGGAGAGTCGATAGTAGATAAACGATTTCAATCTTGTATTTAGCAAACAAAGCATTATTTCATCCTTGTAATTAAAGTTAGTTACAACCTAGTTCACTATATTTAAATAACTAAGCTATATAAAGTGGAAAAAAGAGAATATATAGAAGTGATTGAGAGACTTGAAAGTAACAAACAAAAGCTTCTAATGGAGGTAGATTTTTTGCTTTTATCATTATTATTATGTAATAAGAACATTCTTTGAAGTGCATCTACATGCTTGAGGAAAATTTTATTTATTTTATTCTTTGTTGACAGATTGATAGCCAATTTTCGAAGATAGAGAGCCTTTTTGAAGAAAATTCCAATACCTCATATTCTTATGAAGAGGCATTGGGCACAGCAAAGCACAGGGAGAACCAGGTGTTTATTTATGTTAAGGCTTCTAGAATGAGGCTTGTGTATTTAGGATCCCAACAATTCCTTTTCGCACTATTTATATATTAAAATATGCAACTTTCCCTAAGTTTTTGTGAAATGCTAGGTCTAATATTAATTAGAATAAGACATTTGCTGATTATTATATCACCCTAGAACTTGTGCAAATTTTCATTTGTAAGTTAATTTTGCTCAGTTAATATACAGAATGATATGCTACACAACTTTATAGCTTTTTGGAATGTGTTAGAGATTTTGTCTTAAACCTCTAGTTAAGTTGACAGCTATTAGCATTTTCTTTTAGCCTCTGTGGATGATCATTACATCTGTATATGCACGCTATATTCACTAAACTTTTGTAGTTTGAAAGTGGTTAGATATAATAATTATGTTTTAAACATAATGAAGAAGTTCATGGAATTCTAGATAAGTTAAAAACTAAAAAGGCTAGTTTAGTGTCTAAGGATATCCTGAGAGGCGTAGAAGTGTCTAAAGATTCTCTCAATCAGAATGCTTCACAAGTTGGTTTTTGGATTTATGAGTTGAAGTATTTTTCTTGAATTATTTTGCCTGCATTTTATGGCTTCTCTTTTCTTATGTAATATGGTTGATTCAGTAACACCTACAAATTGGTACAACAAATTGGCTAAAGGCTTGTTATAGAAAAGCCTAGTAGGATTCCAAAAGAGAGGTATTTGATCTGTTACTTTTCCTTTTGTTGTAATAGTGGTTGTCATGTGTATGTTATATGCAGTACGGTTGCTTGAGGTTTTGGGTACATTTGGAGTAATTTTATGATGATTGGTTGTTGGGAGAAATAGAGGGAAAATGCATTGGTTAAAGTGTTTTTGATTTGAAGTTGTTGGGATTTGGAGTTTCGTATTATTTACATTATACACTTATGTCGGCTTTTGTGTTTGTTTTTGCTGGTTTTGTTATGGTTTTTTTTTTAGCCTATACAATTAGGTATATTAGACTCATGAATTATCACTTGATTATAGTGCATCATTTGGAGTTTTGTGTTGGTTTTTGTTGGTTTAATTTGTTGTGTTTGATTTTTGGATCTGTAATGGGGTCTAAATAGTAAGAAATTAGTACTATATATGTTGTAGAATTAAACTTTGTTTCCTTCGGATCTAAGTTCAATTTTGGATTTCTAACTTTGTTTGGAATGTGTAGTTCTAAGTTAGTTTGTAATGGGATTTGGGTTTGATTAAGTTTGTAGTGTTTTGGGATTTTTAAGGTCTGGTTGTTTTGTATATTTGTTGTCTATTAAGTTTATAGCATAAGGGTGTTTGTGCAATTGCATGTATAATATATATATATATACACACACACACACACACACACTCTACTTCCCGGTTCAAAAGAATCGACAAGTAGTAATTTTTGTAAACAAAGATTTAAATCAGTGTCGGTCAAAAAACGACATGTAAATAATAAACCAACCTGTTAGCTCCATAAATTATGTGTCGTTTACCGAATGACAAGCACTTAGGTGTCAGTTGAATGACGACACACATTTATACCTTACGTGTCAGCTTTCGAATGACAAATAACTACGTGTTGGTTTGGCTATTAAACGACACGTAACTTGTGAAAACCAACACGTAAGACCAATTTTTAATCTAGAAGGTGTCGCCTTGTTGACTAACGTTGAGGTTTGTGTCGAGTTGACTAAATGACACCTATAGGAATAGGTGTCAGGACGTTTTGAGTCGTGCAAAAAAAGACGTGTAAATATGTGTCGTTTATCGGCCGACACTACATACGTGTCATTTATCAGCTGAGACGTAAGACCATTTTTCTTGTAGTATAAGAGAAATTCTTAGGCTTTTTTTCTTAAACATATTGCTTACACAAAGGTGACATGATAGAATTTTTGGATTTGTAATATGTTTCCACATTATGCTATTAATGATTAGGGATGTGATTATGTATGTTAATGGAAGCTAATATGGTAAAATAAACTTTGGTATACAGTATATCACATAGATGCATTAGGAATTAGTAAGCTTTGGTTTGATTTTATTAATTTTTATTTGTTTGATTGGTTTAATGTTCTAGTTTGAGAATCTTCAAAAAATTGAGATCGCTGCTTGATTTAGAGATAATGAGGTGCCTTAGCTTAGTGTTGAGAGTTGATTCTTTGGGTTGGAGTAATTTACATAACATATAGTTGGTTGATTGTGGGAGTTCATGTCACGGCATTCCAAGGATTAAGAGGAGAGCTTCAACGCAAATAGAAATGTCTCTTTGATTTGATTTTATGAGTGTTTTATTCATGTATGAGAGGTTGTAATCGTACATGAATTGTTGATTAGGTCTGTGTAAGTTAGTAGACACTTGAGAGAACTTGCGAGTTAAGTGTTTATGTAATTCAGTGTCAGACATCGTAGTTGTGATATACTTAACAGTGTGTTGTTAAGTTATCTGTGACAAAGAGTGAGCAGTATCACTAGAGTTGAAGATCTTGGCGGGATTTTGTTTTACAAATATTAGGTTAGTGTGTGAGAGTGAGTCAGTACTGTAAACGATCCTAAAGATTGTACAAATGAGTACTTAGTGAATTGCAGGTCTATAGTTGTCCGTGGATGTAGGTTTTATAAACAAACCACGTAAAATCCTCCTGTGTCGATTTACATTATAGTTTACCGTTATAATTCTTGTAACTGCATATTTCCAGAACTTTCATTAATCAGTGTAATTAAAATCTGAAATACATCCATGCAGTTAAATTATGACATATTAATTTGTAAAGTAAATGTATTTCATAATAGTATGTCATAATAGTATGTTATGATAGTATTACTCTTTATGAAAAATGTATTTTTATTTATTTTATTCAAGTCAACCATACAATTGGGGTCTTTTGCTTTCATGGGATATTATATGTTAGTATGAATATTCTTGTGACAATAGTTAAAATTAGGGAGAGATATGTCAGTTATAAGTTTAATTGTCCTTGATAATATGTGCCAAATCTCAGGGGTGTTTATGAACTTCTTCCAATTTTTTTAATCCTTATTTAAAGAGACCAGATATTATATTAATTGGAAATCAAACAAATTAATAAAAATAATTAGTTAATCGATGAATATACTGATTTTAAATTATATATATATATTTAAATTATGTATATTTAATTATGATTGACAAGTAAATGAGTTAATTATGTTGAATAATGTGATAATTTTAAATTTATTTCATGTCATTTGGGATATATAATCTTGTACGTGTATTGGTGTAATATCTCTTGAAACCAAAATTTTATGTAGGGTGAGGTTATATAAAACCCTAAAAACACTCTGTACCCCCAATATTAATAAAAAATGTAAAAACCTAAATTACCCATAAAGAAAATCACGCACAAAAAAATTATTGTTAAAGATATAATAAATAATATTTTAAATAACAAATAATAGTTTTACAAAAAGATAATTACTTTTTATGTAGATCATAGTAACTCCTATTTTATAAACCATAATCTTTTATAAATTTTTCTTTTAAGGTATTAATTGAAAGCAAATCTTCTCCCTCTTTGAAATCAAATTTTGAATAAATATAAAAGTAACTATTCAAAAATAATTATTATATTTCCCTTATCCTTTGCAATTGTTGTTAAATAAAAAAATGTTCTTTCCTCGTCATGTTTTCAACTCGAAGATTTGTAGTAGAGATAGGATAGCGTAAAAGAGAGAGAGAAAAAAAAGGTTAATCGTAAAATGAAAACAAAGCTACATTAAAATTAAAGCTCCTTCATTTGTAGATTTTTAGTAGAGATAAAGTAGAGAGAGAATGATTTTAGTAGATGATTTTAGTAGAGATAAGGTATGGAGATAATTTTTTTTTTTTAAATAAAAAGTAGTTAATGGTAAAATTATAGAGGTTGATCCAACAAAGGACTTATGCAATTTGATTTCAATTAGGTTTCTAAATTATTAAAATTAGGAAATGTTATTTTTATACAAAATATTAAAATTATATTGAATTAAATTCAATAAGTACATATGTGACATTTAAGGGATGTTAAAGTAAAACTAAGTTTTTTCCATAAGATAATATATTGTTTCTACTTCAATTATGGTTAACTTATTTCTAAATGCACAAATGGAACAACTATTCTGTAGTAGAGACGTAAAAGGTAAAGATATTATTCTTAAGCTAGGCTCATTTGATGTTCCACATTTTGCTTCTTTATGCGGTTCTTGGAGTGAGGCTTAGAGAGCATTTAGTTGGGTTTCTTTACTGATCGAAAGAGCTTTTTTAATGAAAAAAAAAATAGTGATACTTCCAAGGTTTGGGTTAAAGAACAATCTTATCCCCCTTGTTTGGAAAGTGACGTTCAGCTTCCATTATAACAATTCCGTTAGAGAAAACTTAACGGTGGAAGGGTACTAAAGTAGTTTTTGCTATTGAATATTAAATAAAAAAATTTTGCTACACTTATTTGGCTCGTATTCGTGATTTCTTGACTAAAATCTAACGTCTGAGCCATCTTAGCCATGCAACAATTAATGACATTAAGTTGCAACAAATTTATTTAACATAACATTGAATATAACTCATGAGATTTATAATTAAAAATATACAAAATATGTCATAGAGTTAATCACCTTTCAAATTAAGAATATAAAATGTGAATTAAATAATGGTAAAATTATTAATTTAAAGTTAAAAATATTTTGATGATGATAAATAAATATTTAAAATTATAATAAATAATTTATAAATTATAACACATTTTTAGCTTTTAAATTAATAATTTTTCTATCATTTATTTATTGTCATTAGCTTATATTTTTAATTATAAATCTATCTACTATAATGATAAATTATTTATTTATCATCATCAATACATTTTTAACTTTAAAATTAACAATTTTTCTATTATTTATTTATTATCAAGAACTTATATTTTTAATTATAAATCTATTTATTATAATTATAAATTATTGATTTATTATCATAATAGATTTTTAACTTTTAAATTAATAATTTTACTGTTATTTAATTTACATTGTTTATTCTTAGTTTTAAAGTGATTAACTTTATGACATGTTTCTTATATTTTTAATTGCAAATTTCATATTTTATATTCTATGTTATGTTAAATAAATGTTTTGCAACTTAATGTCATTAAGTATTGCATTGCTTAGGTTATTCACAAGTTAGTTTTTGTCAAAAGGTCATGGGTTCAAGTTGGATAAGTGTAATAACATTTTCTTATTTTAACATTCAACAACAAAAAGACTTTAATACTCTAACACTATTAAGTTTTCTTTAACGAAAGTGTTAAAGTTGGGGTTAAAAATCATTTTGCAAACAACAGAGATAAGATTGTTTCTTGGCCCAATTCTTGGGGGTGTCACTGTTTCCTTCCCTTTTTTTAATGACTAAAGCTCTTTTAAATTTAAAGTTGAAAATTAGGGTTACAAAGTTGAAGGCAATGCCATGCATCGATCTAAAGCTTGTCTAGATTAATTTGCCTCAACTGGGCATCTCTCAGGTTGTCTTACAATGTAGATAATATCACCGGCATTGTCATAGAAGTCCTGATTGCGGTGCCAAGTCCACAGAGCATGAGTCTCATTTTTCACCTGCAAGCCGGACAAATTGCATTTATACTTGAGTAAAATATTTATACAGTAGCGATTGGCTGGCTTCAGGCTTGCTTTTGGTGACACTCCATTTAATGGTCACATAAAATTTAAGGAAATATAATACTTTTAAGTGAAAAAATAGGGGGAACAATATAATGAAATTTTCATTTGTATGTATAAAAGAGAAGAAAAGAGAGACAAACCTCCAAAATACCATGGCCAAAGCTACTCTCTCTGTAGGCACTGTAATCTGGCTGCCTGTCCCAGCAGAAGTTACCGGCTGCTGGCCCTGATGTAAAATTGAATGCACAGAAGCCACCCATAATTTTATCTGGTGTTGATGATGGATCTGGACAGTTTCCAGGTTCATCAGCATGCGTGATCGCCATTTTCTCTCGATTACCCCCATCACCAACCGTAATGTATAAAGGACCACAGGGGTCTAAAGTGTAGTTATATACTCGGTTTGACCTCTCATAGGCATGAACCTGTTGATATAAATTGTTCCAAACTGTCCTTTAGTGCGTATAATTGTTTCCAAATATACAAAAATTTATGCATCCATGTGATGTAACTAAATATAAACAAGCGTACTAATTCATGTGGCAATTTAAACATACAATATTGTTTTCGGAATTTTGCATTTTAAGTTTAGATATTGATGGCGGTTGTGTAACTGAAGTTTTAAGAAGCTAACATGAACATGATGATGAGGTGGGTATAACATTTCACTTACATGCCCATTAAAGACTATGTCAACACCATACTTGTATAATAATTCTTCCATTGCTACTCTCATACATTCTGCTTCTCTGTAATGAGCAGTGTAGGTGCTATACCAAGGAGGGTGCCATGTAGCCACCAACCAAGGAGTCACCTTTCTTTCAACCTTAGACAGGTCTCTTTTCAACCACTTATATTGATTTCCTGTGGTACAGAAACAAAGAGAATCTCATTAATTATATATATATGAAACATTAATTTAGAAATGTGTATCATGATTATGTCTTCTATTTTCCTTGAATAGAGTAGCTGGTAATGAGAAGGGACACAGTGGCCGAAAATAAAGATCAACCAATTGCAAGTCTTATGAGTTCACCTGATTTGTCATAGGAAGTGCAAGCACCAAGCATCACAAAATGTATCCCGCCTGCATTAAAAGAATAGTAGAATGGTGATGATGATCCACTCTCTCTGGATGGGAATGCAAATCGAGAACGGTATGCAACAAAGGTCTGATTTTCAGCCTGCTCTTCATACTCATGATTCCCTTCGACCACCATTATAGGAACTTTAGACAGTAGAGGCTGCATATACCTGCGGACAAATGTCACATGTTCATCTTGTGCGCTAAATTGCTTCAAGCTAGGATTGACTAGAAGATAAATAAAGAGCCAATAGGGGCAGACATAGCAGTAATACTCTCCTAAACCTCTTATGATAATATATGTTATCATAAATTTCCTTATTGTTGTGCATGCCAAAGCACAAATTCGTTCCCAGAAATATTGTAAGTTAGGCCCAAGTCTCCAACCATTGCAATATACTCCTAGAAAACATATATAGGTGTGGAGAAATCAGAATTTTACCTCCCCCAATAATCCCATCGAGGCTGATAGGTTTCATGAATGGGAGTTTGGGGAAACAAGCAAGAGTAGCAATCAGCTCCAGTACCATTAGTTAGATACAAGTTAGCATAGCTTACATCACCAACCAGTACCACAAGATTAGGATGGTTGCTCATCATGTGGCTAACCGTTGAAGTTGTATTGTAAGTTAGGCCCAAGTCTCCAGTCATTGCAATTCTACTGGGATAACTCCTGTCATTGGAAATAGGCATTGTCCTGAAGTGATAGATATCACTCATTGCTGGTATAGAAGGATCTCCGCATTGATAATAATATAGCGTGTTAGGCTTCAATCCTGGCAACCAAAAAACAATTTGACATATTCTAAATGATGCATATATAGACACACAAGACAAGAGAACTGATCTATCCATAATACCATTGTTTTGCTAGCTTTTACATTGATCGCTGTTTAGGAAATTTGAAAAATGACAGAAATTAGAGGGCTTCTATGATAAATGATCATGTCCCAAATTAGGGTGCTTCTCTGAAAATTTACATGTTACGATCTCGTCCGACGTTTGACAGTGTCCGACACTCGACAAAGAGATATTATGGAACGTCCAACAGATAGAGAGTTATAGCATACAAATTTTCAGGGACATGGTCATATTTGTAACCCACACATATTTTGAGCATTTTTTTTCTTTAATTTTTCCTTCTTGCTTCTCGTATCAAAGTTAAATTAATCGACCCAACTTTCAATCTCTAACTTAGCAACAGTCAAATAAATGATATCGATACCCCTGTTCATTGATGATTAACAACTAGTCCAACACAAATTGAGAGTGAAGAATCTGATCAATTACTACTTGGCCAAAAAATAATATAGAAATCAATCTGCCTGCAACACAAGTCTGTTGAACCATGAAATTCATAAAATTATTTATTATTGTGATACCTCTGAGACGAACATGGTGTATTATTCCAGAAGTGTAGTTTTTAAGGCCTTCAAAGGGATAAAGTTGGTTGTAAACAAGGGAACGCCCTGTTGCTTGATGTGTCAATGGCAATCTTAGCATTCCATATCGAACAACACTTGCTACAGATTTTGAATTTAATGGCTTTATGTTGTCACCAATTTGGAACTCCCCTGCAAATTCAATCCTAATTCAGAATATCACTCAACTAGCTACCCATTAATTAATTAGACAAGAATAAGTGTGATGTATATATATATATATATATATAAGTGTGTGATCCTTATTGATCCAGGTCCACATTGAGGCATGCATGTTCCCAGTGGCGGCCTGGGTCCCTTATGAAATTTAAAAAATCTATCTGACTCCCTTCATTTTATATAATGGCTCTTATACCAATTTCTTAAAAAACTTAATTAATTTCAAGTTTTACATTATCTTTTCATTTTCTCAATTCTTTCACATATAAAAACCTTTCATCTATACAACAATATAAGTTTATATATTAATATAATTATTTTTTACTTTTTTATTCAATTATAGAATTTTGGTTTTTTAATTCTTATTTATTTAGTTTGACATAAATTATATGTTTCTCTTTATGTTTTCTTTAATAGTATTAAAAAATTAATTAATTGTTACTAGACGAGTATAAAATTGAAAATCTTGATAAAAAATAATAATTAAATTTTTTTATAATTTTTAATACAATTAAATATCATTAAAAAATTATGTGTGAGGGACTTTTATTTTATTTTATTTGTTTGTAGTCTTTTTCAACCGAAAAAAATATATTATAAAATAATCTTCTTTGAACAATCACAAATAGAAATTTTGAAAGAAAATCTACTTGTTTGTTGACATCAAGTTCAAAGAAAATTAATACTTTTTATAAATTATTTTTTTGAACACTTATAATTCTAATATCCTCCTATATAGATATAATTTTATTATTTTTTAATAGATTCTCTTACCTTAAGTTTCATCAAGTAAATTATAAATATTGAAATATCTAAAGTGCCCTCTCTCTCTTAAATTCCTCTCTCTCGTAAATTCCTGGATCCGCCGTTGCATGTTCCCACTTCCACTTTTTGTCCAATATTGCGTTGTCTTTGATGATTCAGAAGGCACTAAATTATAGTAAATTAATTTCATATTGAGCTAGGTAGCCAAGTCGATCCGATGCGGCCATGCCCTTAGCCTCATGTAAAACATTATCTTCTCTTCTCCATATATCAACTAAGTTCCATATATAAAACCCCAGAAAAGGAATCTATGTATGGTATACAATTACAATACAACTAATTATCTAAATGAACAAAAAATATGTTTATTAAACTATTGTATACCATATATATATAATATTATTTAGAGATGAAATAAAAGAGAGGTGACCTGTGATCCAAGATATCCAAACTGAGTCATAGGTTGACGAGAGGGAGAGGGAGATTTGCTGAGGCTCAAAGCCTTCAACTGTCGTTTGAACGCGGGGATCAGTGTCAGGCAAGTCAACGGCGTTTCCTCGGAAACTCTTGTCAAGAGGAACCGTAACAGGCTTGAAGGGTCCGTCCCCTGTACTGGGAATATTACTGAATCCCAGTCCCTGTACCACCACTGCTGAAACAAAGAGCACTGCAAAAGGCAATGAGCAGGAGAGTGACGAAGCTGCCATTCTGTTTGCATGCAATAACAATTAATTAATTCTACAGGAGAGGAGACTCTATACATAAATACAATGATGATCACAACAACCACTTACACTACTTCGTTGCATAATATATTTTTTTATTATATTATGTTATATGCTGAAAGAGAACGTGAACGTACGTACGTGCACACGGTGATTTATTTCTGTTCAATCGTCTTTTTTTTTAATTATTATTAAATACTATAATATTAGTGATCTAATCGATATAACACATTTTGAGTCTGTTTAGTACTGTATGTAATGTACATATATATATATATTTATTAGGATATAAATTAAATTATGGATTATGAGGAGAATTTAATTTCATTATTTAAATATTTATTTATTTTGCGATTGTGTAGTGTGGATGTTCTAGCTTAATTTGTACTTGAGTGATATATTGCTGCTTAATGATATTAATTGATAGCCTAGTAAAATTAAGTTTAAATCAAACATTATTTTTATATTGACCGTAAGATGGGAGATATGATTGATTGAGATGGCGACAGAAGCTTGAGATATTATAGCAAGCAAGTCCTATACGCCATTGCAAGTTGTCTTCATTGGTTTCCTAATAATCTCCTCTTCAGTATTTAGAACTAGTATTATTGAGATGGCGATCGAAGCTTTAGATATATATGGTCTTCATTGCTGCATGAGTCTATTCCCTTTCTGAGTAATTTTTTACTCCCACAAAATTTCTAGGTCAAGTGATGATGTTGTAAGTTTTCTTCAGTATTCTTTATTGTTTTACCGTTTCATCATTTATTTATGAATGTAGAGTAGTTGACGAATCAATTATTATAAAAATAATAAAACTATTTTTAATGGGCATGCGCACAAGGAATAGATGGAGTGGCGTTTGTGTTATTTTTTATTAGATTAATTTATGAATATGTACCAAGACCCATTACTTAGTTTATTTTATAATTCTTTCCTTCAATATCGTTTTGCTGAATTATAATGATAAAAATAATGGCTCCATCTTCCTCCAAAATAAATTTTCTTCACATTCTGCGGTAGCCCACCATCGACGCATGTTAGGTAATTATTTATCTCAAGATTATTTGTCCGATCGATTTCATGAATGAATGAGAATGATGGCTGTTTTGAATTGTAATTTAGTTTGTTTTCAAGATAATACTATATGCACGGCAGCACTTGAAGCTAGGTAAATATCATATATATACATTTAAGAATTATACTTTGTATTTTATATATATATATATATATAGAGTGCACAAAATCATAAAAGTTAACACTCTCATATGAGTTATTAAAGGTCGAGTAACATTATTATGTGCTCCAAATTGAAGTATTTAATTAAATTAATACGACAAGTTACGTTTAAACTAAAAAAAAAAGGAAAAGAAAAAGATAAAAAGGTGATGTAATGACATTTGAATATAGAAAAAACTAGAGGCAGCAACCACAACAAACTGAACGAATGGCAAGAAACTTAGGAATAAAGTGAATCAAGAGAGTGGTGATACATGTTCATCATAACTGATACAGCTCCTTGTGGATCCAAAATGATCACTTGCTTCATCATTCCCATGTGAAATCAAAAGCGTTACGTTTAAGTTATACATAAGTTTTGGATTTGATCGTTGGGTTGTTAAAGTTGCCACATTTACATATGTTTAAAACCTTTACGTAACCATGGAGGAAGATTATATAATAATGTGACATTATACTGATAACCCGACCCAATTTTAAAATATTGGATCAACTTCAGATTGGATTTCCAACAATTGATATGAATAGACCGCATGTCACTTGTAGAAATATTCTTTTCATATTAATACAAAATTTTATATAACTTGATTTGGTACAATGCAATTAGATTGTCATGATTTATTAATTTATGATTAATATTTTATTTATCCAATGGATTGATTATTGTTTATAAATTGTATTATTGATTAAAAAAATGGTTTTATTATACTTGTTAGGTTGTATATGTACAATTATTGAATTGGACATAAAATCTATTTATTAGCCTTCAGCTATTATTTTAGTAAACCCTAATTATAAATTCTTAATTTGTTTTAATATTTAATTCTTCAATGAATTATAGGATCTCCAAAAAAAAAAAAACCTAATTATAAAGGCGTTTTAAAAAATAATGTCGTTTTAAAAATTAAGGTTGTGACATAAAAATACTTTTTGAAAAAAAATTCACATATAAATTATGCTTATTAAAAAAATTGATAAATTACTTAAGAGGTTTTATTTTTTAAAAAGAAAAAGCTATATATACGCAAAGAAATTACTTAAAATACTTGACCTATAAAAAATTATGGGTCGTACAACAGGTTCTAATAGTAAACAAATTAAAACAACAAATTAATGACTACAACTTCATTACGGTTTTGTTACAGTACAACTGCTGTATGGTAATCAAAATTGTATAAAAGTTGTAAACAAATAAATAAAAGTTGAAAAGTCGTAAATGAGTAAATAAAAGTTAGAACACATTTTTGATTTACTTATTTACAACTTTTATACACTTATTTACGACTTTTATACAATTTTGATTTTTGTTGTACCATATGGTAGCTATACTGTAGCAATTCCCTTCATTACAGGTTTTGCTACAGTACAACTGCCATATGGTTTTGCATAAATCAAAGTTGTTCGTTACACACTCTTATCCACGATCAGAGTTACAGTATTCTGTTTGAAACCAAATATTATTGCATCAGGAATAATCACATTCTTTCTACTGTAGCAAAAGAGTCAAAACTTCTTAAGAACCATACACATTAGGATGGCAATAGGGCAGAGTGGAGGTCGGGAGGCCCTACCCATTTCCCACCCCATTGTTCAATCTAACCCTCATTTCCTACCTATTCCCAATGTTTTTTAGAGCAGGACAAGGATGAGAAATCCCCATGCGAGGAATACTTTCCCTGCCCCTACCCTACCCTATTCCCAATGCAAAAATCTTTTATATAATAAAAGTTAGGGTTTTAATAAAATAGCATAACATTTTATTTTTAGATAATAATATAATTTTATGTTTTTTTATAATCAGTATATTAAATGTGAAATAAAAGTAGTATTTTTAACTTTATATATTTTTTATATATAAAATTTTAGTATAAGAAAATAAAAATAACAATAAATTATATATTTTTATATATAATGGTAGGGTGTGGGGCAAATATGGGGTGATGAGTTAGCGGAGTAGTAAACCCATTCCCACTTCATAACAATGCAGGGATTAAAATTATATCCCATCCCCGCCCCACCCTATGAAAACTACCCCGATCCCAACCCCAATAGAGGTGGATCCCCATGGATCCCTAACCCCATGTTTAGGGTTGGCAATGGGGCGGGGCGGTTCCGGGGCAGCTAGTACCCAGCCCCGCCTCACCCCGCCCCTGTAAAATTTCATAACCACCCCATTCTACAGTTTTTTTGCCCCGCCCCCCTATAAAATTCCATAACCACCCCATTCTATGTGAAGTACCCAATTATGCCCATTTTTTAACAAGTTTGAAGACAATATATCTTCAAACTAAAATCATACATACGCGCAAGAATCAACAACTAAAAAACCATCATTCCATTCAAAATTTAAAATTTCCAAGTAAACAATAATTCAACAAACAATACCAAGTCACCAATAAACAAAATCAACAAGTACATGGCGACAACAATAATAAACACATCAAAGTAAATAACTCACAACAATAAAAAAATACCAATACCAACATAGTAACTAGTAAATAAAAATAATGTAAACACTTTAACGAAACCAAACCAACAAGTTGATAGCACACAAGATCAACTTCCTATAATTAACACTCCAACGAAACAACCTCACAAAGATGTCATTAAACTTCCTCTTTCATCATCCAATGTTTCCTCTCCAACCATCTCTTCTTGAGGAATTACACCTAGAAACATATAATAACCAAATTAATAAGTAAATAAGGAAATTCAATAAAATTAATAATAATCAATAAGATAAACATAGTATATTGAAACTTATACCTTGCGTTTTTAGCTATAACCAATTTTGGGTACACATTAATGCTTCCAATGTGTCAGGAAAAAGTCTACTATGATGTGAACTCAAAACTCTACCACTTATGCTAAAAGCGGATTCAGATGGAACTGTGGATACGGGGATAGCCAAAACATCTCTAGCAATAGTGGACAATACAAGAAACTTACTTTTATTCATCTTCCACCAAAGCGAAACATCAAAGTCAAGACCACTAACTACGTGATCCTCCAAATAAATATCAAGCTCAGACTTCTTTTGCAATCCCATATTAGTACTTTCTTTAAATTTTTCATATTCAATATCAAACTCACTTGATGCATCGTCTCCTGTAACACCTCCTGGATCTGGTAAATTTGCAACAAATTTGCTTGACTCATTAGTACCTAAACCAAGTCTACATTGATAATCTATCACCAAATCTTCACAAAGAGTACGTACTCTCTCAATATGCTCAAAAGCACCATCTCCATAAATCTTCTTGTATACAAACTCTACCATCACGATTTTACATCTAGGATCTAAAACCACAGCCACAGCTAACACTCCATGGATAACATTCCAATACTTTTCAAACTTTTTAATCATTGCATTAGCCATTTCTTGAATCTTTTTAGAAGGAGACATAAGCCAAGAGCTCAAAGATAATCTTAACTCACCAATTTTTGGAAAAAACTTGTTTGCTATGGGATAATTTGTTCTAGAAAATATTTTAGTCAACCTATAGAACTTTTCCAAATGATCACACACAAGTTTTGCTACTGCCCACTCCTCTTCCTTAGGCAAATCTATATATTGATTATCACGCTCCTTCAAAAGAGCAAACACATCTATATAGGCTAAAGCTGTACTCAACATCTTGTAAGTAGAGTTTCACCTAGTTTTACAATCAAGAGACAAGGTCTTATTAAATGTCACTTTCAAGTGACGTCCATTCTCCTCAAACTTTTTCATTCTCTTAGGTGTAGATGTCCAAAAAGCAACACTATCCCTAACCTTCTCAATGCCATTTCCAATCACTTCTAACCCATCTTTAACTATTAGGTTCAATATATGAGCACAACACCGCATGTGAAAAAGTTTCTCACGCAACATCAAATGCCTATCACCCAATTTATCAAGTACTTGCTTTATCATAGCATCATTGGTAGAACAATTATCTACAGTTAAAGTAGATAATTTTCTTTCCAAATTCCAATCATACAAGCAATCAACCAACACTTTTCTAAGACATTCAGCCGTATGTGGGGCTGGCACATATACAAACCTAACAATTATAAACAATAAAATTATTAGAAACTATATTTAATATAAACAAATTAATAAAGTAAGATAAAATTGTAACTTTGAACATACCTCAAAATCCGATTACGAAGTTTCCATGAATTGTCAATAAAATGGGTTGTTATAACCATATATCCTTCCTTTTGGTTGCTAGAAGTCCACATGTCGGTTGTTATAGCTATCCTTCCTTGTATGTTTTCCAATAATTCCATTATCTTCCCTTTCTCACTTTCAAACAACTTGAATATTTCATTCTTCAATGTGTTTCTACTCATGGTACCAAACAAAGGTTGGACATAATTCATCATTTCCCTAAAGCCCTCATACTCAACAAATCGCAATGGAAGTTCATGCAAAACAATCATTTTTGCAACTAGAGTCTTATAAACATCTTTATCAAAAGCATATTTATCATGGCATACCAAGTTTGTAAGAGTTACATCACTTTGTTTTTGGAATTTCAAAATGCTTTGTTCCATGGTTAGTTGATTAGCTCGATGACATCTCTTCAAATGCTTATTAAATGGGAGGTGCCATCTGACGCCCTAGCAACTAATTTTGTGCCACAATGGTTACAACGTGCTTTTGGTACTCCATCAATAACTAACTTTGTAAAATGTTGCCAAACTTGTGATGTTGTCCTAGACTTTTTACTATGTTGAGACAAGTCATCATCATCATCTTCTAGCCGTCTCTTACTAGTGGATATAGCAACATCTTTAGAATCTTTATCAATGTTTAAATCATCACTATGATTTAGGGTATTTGACATCCCCATTTCTTGTTGTGATTGTGAAGACATTGACATTGTTTACCTACAAAAATCACAAAAAAAAAAATGCAACATTAAGATATGCAACATTAAAAAATGTAACACTAAAATTTCATCAAGCATGTAATTATACTTGGATTAATAATTGATTAAGATTAAAGACCTATGAAGGGATGTACCTAGACAAAGAAACGTTCAGAATTCATCAAACAAAGATAACCAAATCTTAGAATTAACAAGAGTTTTGGGTAGAAAGAGACTGTGTATTAACATATGATATGATAGAAAAAAGCTAAAAGACAATTAGACAAAAAAGCAAAGGGAAGTCAGAAGTGCAAGTAGATACGTTAAGCATATTAGTTTAAGATTATTAACTATTTTTAAGTTCATCAATTTCCCAATATTAATTTCATAACGACCTGGATCCGCGGAGGAGCTGCGGCGCTGGAGGCTAGAGCTGTGACGGCGATCTAAAGCCGTGGAGGTGCTGCGAGCTTACGACGGACGCTGGAGGGAGCTGCAGATGGTCGAGTGGGTCTGATGGTGGTGCTTCGATTTTTAGGGATTTAAACAATAAAGAGACGGGAATATGGCTTAGCGCTTAGTTTTAGGAGATAAGTTATAAAAATTGGTAGGAATTTTTGACACAACCCGCGAACTTGTCTTAATCGTGTTTGGGTCGTGTAACCTGCCAAAACGCTCGACAAAACTCGATCAAACTCGACTCGCTCAATAGAGCTCGACAACATAAACCGACAAAACTCCTGTCGAGTCAGATACCTCCAACCGACTATACGACTTTGTCGGATGTCGAATTATTCGAGTGTCGAATGTATCATCCGACACTCGACACAAGCTTTCATCCGACATGTCGAGTGTCAGATACATGGTTCGATAAGTCGGTTTTCACATATCCGACACTCGACATGTCGGATGAAAGCTAGTGTGATGCATCCGACACTCGATGTCTTCGAAAATAGACTGATATCGAGTATCGGTTGTAAATCCGACACGACTCGACAAGACTCGACATGTAAGTCTCGAGTGTCAAGTGTTGAAAATAGAGTAATTGTGTCCATTTTTTCAATTTTTAGATTTGAAATTTTTTTAAAATATATTATTTATTTTGCCCCTCCTTTTTTTAAAAATTATAAATTTAATTAAAGTTGATCCTTTTTTTTTATTGTCACCTTAACAAATTTAAAATCATACTTTATCTTTTGTGATACATAAAATAAAGGATTATGTTTTCTTTCCCATTTATTTACATAAAACAAGAAATTATTTCTTCTTCTTCTTCTTCTTTACTTCATTCGACACATTCATCAAATAACAACATATCCATCTTGTGTGTTTCGTCTATTTACATAACAAGAATTGAAAGTTAGTATATGCAAAAGTAAAAATTTTCTTCTTGTCTTTTATTTATTGGCTTTTATCATACTAAGCAAATGTACTATGATTTAATATTGTTGAAGATTACTTTTTTTTATTCTTCATCTTGGTTTATAATTTATAGCTATTTACTTATTATCATTATATTATCTATGAAAATGAGATAATAGTTCTATGTAGTTGCTTTATTTTTTCATCCAATGACTTACTAGTTATTTATATATATATATTGGTTTTTATCATATTAAGCAAATGTACTATGATTTAATATTGTTGAAGATTACTTTTTTTTATTTTTCATCTTGGTTTATAATTTATAGCTATTTACATATTATCATTATATTATCTATGAAAATGAGACAATAGTTCTATGTAGTTACTTTATTTTTTCATCCAATGACTTACTAGTTATTTATATATATATATATAATTTTTCTAGACTATGTTAAGGGTCATGATTTTGAATATTTTATATTTGTTATAATATAAATAAAATAAGCATGGACGTTACATGCCTCGTCTAATATTTATTTGCATCATAAATTAAGAATTGAAACTTTGTTAGATATATTGAATTATTTAAAGTTATCAATATTAGAAAATTTTAGATTTATTACTGAAAAGTCAACTATTATTTATTTGGATAGTAAATTACTAAGTTGATTATTCTTCTTTAAGAAAGTGCTTTTATTTTTATTTTTTGAAAATTTATTTACATAACTAAATGAGGATCAATGGTTAAATAAAAATTTAGTTAATAATATGATAAATTAGATATTATATCATACTTTCAAATATTAAATAATCAACTTAGTAATTTGACATGAAATTACTTAGTAATTGAATATATTATTATCAATATGAAAATTTTGAAATTTTACTGTTCATAAACTTACATGACAAAAATTTTACTGTTCATAAAATTTTGCCCTCCCTTGATAAACTTTTTGGCTCCGTCACTGTATGGCTTAGGTTTTAGGAGATAAGTTATAAATTAATATTTTGTTTATATAGTCTAGTAAAATTCATGGGATTCAAAAATATTATAATTTATCATAATCACCCCTAAAAATTATTTGTAAGTTCAAATACTTTATTTTTTTCATATACATCCTAATACTGTGCGGGGAGGGGTGGGTTAGAAGGGGCTAGAGGCTTGACCCGAGCCCTGGCCCACCCCGAACGGGTCAATACTTTAAGAGACCCAAACCTGCCCCTAAATTAAAAAAAAAAAAAAGGGTCAAGACCCGCCCCTAAAACATGAGTCACGCCGAGGCCCCGGACCCGATGGGTCATTTTGCCATCCCTACCCATGTTACATCTTGCCATCTCTACATACACAACATACACATAACATGTGTTGTCTTTTAAAACTACTTTTTTTTGTTTTCAGTTGATGGTAAAATTTTAATTTATTTGATTATTGTTATATCTATAATCCATTTAAAATGAACTTTTATACAAATTTTGTTGACATTATATCACTAGATAAGAAAACTTAAAAATAAATAAAGAGATTAAATTACATAACATGATAATTATTAATTAAAAAATAGTTTGTCAACTTAATATGTTGTTGTAGATTAGCATTATTCATTTTATTTATCCCTTTTTGCAAATAAATATAAAACTCCTACTAAAAAGATTTTATTAACAATTCACTTTGACTCATTTCATTATGGGCATAAGGTTAAATTTATCCTTAAAAATACTTAAAACACCTCAATTTTAATAAAAAAATTAAATACCTAAACTACGCACCTTTTAAATTATCGTTAAGTACAAACTATAAAAAACATAGTTTTGCTAAAACATATACCAATTACTCTGTATATACATCTCTACCATTTTTTTATTTATCATATTCAACTTCTAAAATACATTTGGTAAATATAAGTTCTAACGAACTAATTCTGGTTTATTGTATCAGTATTTTTCTTGTTGCCGTTGAACTTCACCAATTGGTTCTAAGATAGTTTCCATTATGAGTTTCAAAGAGAGTTGATTACGTTTGCCTATAGAGGAAAAGATTGGGTTTCAAATAGGGCATTGATTAATTAAGATTGCTTGGATTGGAAAAAGAAATTTTATGAAAGTTGATTTTATTTGATCATATAAGAGTAAGAACTAAGACTAGGTAATGATAGAAGATTTCAATTTTAACTACTTTTCTTAATTTCGATAAAGAGAAAGTTAAAAGTTCATGGATTGATTTTTTAACTAATTTTATAGATTGTTTATAAATTTAAAATTTAGATAAGGATTTTTAAGAGGAAAGTGGAAGATCCTACCCCACCATTGGATCCTCGGCCCAACGATTCTAGTTTACGGGTTTAGTTTCTAGCTGAAGCCCATGTTCAACACTTATCCTGCATCTCCGAGTGTTGTTATTTAAGGGACTCAATCTCTTTCTAAGCCCATTTCTAAATATATTTTAAAAAATAACATATTTATCCTTTTTAATTATTTAAATTTAATAAATATTACCTTCCGTTGCTACTGCTATTGTTGGTTTTTTTTTTTTTCCTCCAGTTGTAATTTAAAATCAAGTAATATGTAACTTCTCACTTGCTTGTGTACTAGCACTCTCTAAAAAGACTAAAAACTGACCTTGGGTTGGACCCGGTTCTCAGAGGAAAGCTAGAATGAACCCAATTCGAAAGTCAAGAAATAGGCTTGTTGGCTAGAATAGAAGTAGGACTTAAAACATTAGTCGTCTTCCACTGGATTAATATCAAAACATTAATTGTCTTACACTGGATGGCAATAGATAAAATATTAGATAGATGTAGTCCCTTAGGGTGTGTTCTTCTTATGATTTTGTATTTTTGTTTTCAATAGAATTTAAAGAATATATGATTGATTTTTGAATTATTTTAAATTTTGGAAAGGATATATGACTGGTATTGAATGTAAAATACATTAAAAAATTGTGCAACATAGAAAACCAGATTTAAGTTTAAAAGGAACATATCATTAGAGTCTTGCATTCTAAGTTTGTTGGACTTGGGACAAAAAAAAAAAATCTATTAGTTTGAGCCTAGCCCTTTCTTTACCCTGTTCTATCCAAGCTCTATTTTGCTACTGTATGGTTTAAAAGCACAAGCGGATAGCCAAAAGAAAGAGAAAAAACCGGAAAGAGAATGGAGCTTTAAAGCTTTTAATTTTCAAGAGTGATGTCAACGTACTACAATTGTAATGAAGGCTTTAATCTATGGTTTAATGATCTATAGCATTTAATTATCATGCTCCTGTAAAATAAGAAATCAGTTTTCTAAGGACAACAAAAGAAAAGAAAACATTAGAGGAGGAAGACAATGTGGGTTATATGGTAAATAAATTTTAAATAAAGGATAATTTTGACCTTATCTAATCTATCTTTAGAAAAGAGACTTAAAAAGAGATTTAATAAGGCTTGAATAACAACACTCTGCATTTCAATGTTTCAAGTTAGAGTATGAGTACGAGATTGTAGATTTTAGGCAAAAAAAGGGGCTTTTATAGGATGAGTTTGACATGACACGCCCCTAGCTATATGGGCAAATCGTGCCTAAAGCTGTGGATTTAGACTTTTACTTAACTTTTGTCTTTTTCATAAAACAAACTTGAAAATAATTCAATAAATATATAATAAAACTCTCATTATAATAGCTAATAAAAATGTTCTAACATATATATTACAACCTTAATAACAATATTAAATACATTCTTGCACCATCACGTGACTTGACCTCAAGACGTACACCTTACTTTCACCTAGGAGGAAAAAGGTTTTTAAAAAGAAGAAAAGGGATAAGTATAAAACTTAATGAGGGGGGATAGGGATATATTTGTAAATTAATCCAAAAAATTATATCATTATAAAATAAATCTTTACTCTATTGAAAAATCTTTATAAAAGTTTCTAATAGTTGAGATATACTAGAATAACATATCATCTAATGCTTTATAAAACTTTCGAATAAATAACTATTTAATGACTAAGTTAATCAAAATACTTCTTCTTGTTGTCTATACTTAAAAAACAATAAAATAATGGATCTTTGAATCATATAAAAAAAATGCTCTTGATAAATTATGCTAAAACATTTGTTCAAATGCTATTTGAAACAAAAGACATAACTTTAAGTAAAATCTTCTTTTAAAAAAAATTACTTTTGTAACTCATGCAAAGAATTAAGCTTTACTTTTCATGGGACTACAAAATAATGAGGCTGCTGAGAACATATAAACTATCATCATAAATTTGTTTCTAAAATTTATTTTATGGAAATTTATACAAATTTGCCAAATATGCTTCTTTTCTAAACTCTTTTTTTTTCTTAATTCACATAAAATATTTAAAAAAAACACATACTGATATACTAAACAATCACCCTTGAAGCTATCTAATCATACCTGGCGGATCTACAATTGCACATGTCTATCTAAAACTTCTCATATCTGATGAGATCTAACATTACACAGGTAGAGTTATCTGTACTTAGTGAGATCTAAAATCGCACAAGCATATTAAACTAGTCAAATACATGCATAGAGCTGTCCGAAAAAGGCTAAAGTACCTAGATCATAAGGCACAAAGCTTTTATTTATGTCTGGATGGGTCCCAAGGACCCCTATCTGTATCAATGTCTAAGTGAATTAGTTGTCTAAGTTTGGGTACTAGCGTAGGATATCATGACTCAATTTTCTTATCTTTGCTAAAACTGATTTTCAAAACTGCTTCATATGTTAAAACTTTGTTTTTCATGCAACTTTATCAAAAATGAGAATTTTATGAAATCTAAAGCTCAAAATACTTGAATAATTAAAATCAATGATAAGCATCTAAAAAAAATCATTTCAAATACTTCAAGAAACTTTTGAACAAAATGCCAAAATGCTTACAAAAATCATGATTAACACTTCTTCTCTAATATTACAAAAATATCCTTCTTCAATCAACTATAAAGCCTTTAAACATACTAAAATAATTTTAAATATAAAATCTGAGCTTTCCATTCTAAACGCTATATCTTTGTCTCGAAATATTTTGAAAACTAACTTTATATATTCGAATGACTTAAAGTAATCGTAACAAATGGTTCTATATTTTATCTTCTAGAAAAACTATTAAGAATCTACCTTAAATACTTCTAAGTTTGCTAAAATAACATAGTTATATTTCTAGAAATGCTAAATAAACATCATTAAATAAACAACTTAATATGCTTCTTTGTGTGTATTTAGAAAATAAATTTGCTAATATTTTAAAAACTTTCTAACATGCATAAAAATACAATTTAAAATACATTTATAACTTATGAAAGAAAGCATGATTTTCCACTCATTAACCTTGATGCACAACTTGAGCTTCATTATATATAAAAATGTTTCCAACTACCTTGTCATCTCATCATGCCTCTAATGAAATTCTTCTTGTCCTAATCATAATAAAAGAACTCATTATACCATATTCAAATTGAATGATTCAGATTCCAAATAACCAACTTCATATCTTAGTCTAATCAATGCTAATTAACTCAATTTTCAAACTCCCTAAACAGAGCAATTCTGAGTCTCTGATTTTTATTAACTAATCTACTCATCTAAATAGTTTAAGATTTCACACATGTATTCTATACATACATATCTAACACAATATAAAATTTTATAGCATTCTAAATTCGTTAGGTACCTCAAATAATTTAAGTTCTCAGACACAACAATCATGTCAAGCTATCTACAAAACTGATCTCTCTCTATTAAAAAATACATAATAATTCATGGTTAATTTCTAAAATCACAAAAATCTCCAGATTCAAACTAGACACAAAGACAAACAAGTATCCCAATTCTATGATTTTTTGAGACCTTTAGGTATCTCAAATAATTTACCAAAAACAGACATGCAGAAAGCTTAAAATTTCAACATTAAACAGTAATTTTAGAAAATTCATATAAAATTGCATACTCAATATTTTTCAATGAAACTAATTTTAATCAAACCTTAAAGATGTCTATTTTAACATATGTAAACTTGAGAATCAAATTCAAAACCAATTAAAATTCAAAACCAATTAATTGTAGAAATTTCTGAATTATCTACTGTTCATAGCAACCCAGATTTTCATTCCCACATCTTAACTATTAAGATTTCAACAAACAAAACCATAAATTTCAAGAGAGAAGGAGGATCAAAGATCAAATTCGAAGTCTCAATCAAGGAATTTCATATCTATGTAATTAGAATGTATATTTTAAAGGGAAATTTATTATGTTCCCTTAATTAGGTGTACTTTTTAGTTAACAAATCTTTGCGCTTTTTTTTTTTTGAAAAATTTTTCAACCCGTACCAAAAGAAAAAAATCTTATTGCACCCTAACGAGGAGAGTTGAAAACAGGTAGTCCACGAGGAGTTAGGGAAGACAAAAGGAAGAGTGCTTTTCTTTTTTTTTTTTCAGTATATTATTTATTTATTTAATATTTTTTAATCTTTGTTTATTCCTTCAGCTTGTTAACAGAATTTATAAAGGAAAAATTGAAAGAATAGACACAATTAGGGACCCTAGTTGAAATTTGAACACATCCTGAAAAATTTTTATGCCACACACTTTCTTGATAAAAAGACCCAATTACCCTTATGTATTCAATTTTTTTCCAAAGCCTTGTTTCCCTCTCTTCAGACGAAAATTATCGAAACCCATCTCCCTCTCTTCAAACGAAAATTACCAAAACCTATCGACACCGCTCGTAATGCAAACCAACACGAGCGTCGGTTAAGGATAGAAGCATCAAGTAAGACGACGCATAGACAAGCACCCATCGACACAGAGGGTCCCTAATTGTGATTTATTTGGTTGTTATTCGTTAGATTTGATTTAGTTTTTAGGGAATTTGAATTCAGGATTTGAGTTTCCAACGAATTTGTAAACTTATTTAGGGATAAATCGAGTGTTATATGTGATTTTTGTGGTTTGATGCGTGTGAAAACCGACGAAACGAGTTCTAAATCCAGTGTTATATCGCGCTGAAGAAGACAATCGACACTCGACAACTACCTGTCGAGTCGTGTCGAGTTGTGTAATGTCGAGTGTCGAGTGTTTATCGAGTGGTATAGTGTCGAGTAGTGTAGAGTCGAGTGTCGGATATTTGTCGAGTGTCGAGTGGTGTAGTGTCAAGTGGTGTTGTGACGACACTCGACACAACACAACGTGACACTCGACATTGGACAATACTCAACAATTATCCGACACTCGACTTTACACTATTCGACACTACACCACTCGACATTTCTCCACTCGACAAATACTCGACATTCGACACTACACAATCACTCGTCACTATACAACCATTCGACAAACACTCGACACTCGACACTTCAACACTTGACACTGTACTACTCGACACTACACCACTCGACAATTATCTGATACTCGACACTATACCACCACTCGTCACTACACCACCACTCGACAAACACTCGACACTCGACATTTCAACACTCGACACTCGACATTTCATCACTCGACAAATACTCGACACTCAACATTACACAACTCGACACGACTTGACAGGTAGTTGTTGAGTGTCGAGTGTCTTCTTTAGCGCGATATAATACTGGATTCAGAACTCGTTTCGTCAGTTTTCACACGCATCAAACCACAAAAATCACATGTAGCACTCGATTTATCCCTAAATAAGTTCACAAATCTGTCAGAAACTCAAATCCGGAATTCAAATTCCCTAAAAACTAAATCGAATCTAGCTAATAACAACCAAATAAATCACAATTAGAGAGATTAAAGAAAGTTGTTCTTATCAGATTTGTTCAGCTTCAGCTGTTGAAGTTGTTTCGAACAGTAAAATGTGTGAAGAAATGACTAGTTTCTCTGTTCTTTGTTTCGTTTACTTAATTTCTTTATTTTTGTCGGAAGAGGAAATTAATAAAGTTTTGAAAAAAAATTGATTTTATAAGGATATTTGAGTCTTTTTATTAAAAAAGTGTCTATGACATAAAAATTTTTCAAGATATGTCTAAATTTCAACAAAGACCCCTAATTATGTCTATTTTTTTAAATTTCTCATTTATAAAATGGGTGTTGCTATTTTACTCCTGTGGTAGAGATAAGACTTCACATTTTTGTTACTTTTCCTTGATATCAGGGACATAGTGTTATTTTCCAAACTATGATTGTTATTAGCCCATATAGAAATGTTTGCTTTTTGTTTGTTAGGAAGTAACATTGTCGTCCTGTATAAATCGTCACACTCGTTTGTTATTTCGAGAGGCGCAGCAGAAAAGTTATTTCAGACTTAGCAGAAGCAAACATTTTAGAAAATATAAAAAGTTACTTTTATTACATCAATAATATACAAAAATTCATTAATTAAAAACAATACATACTAAAATATGAATTCTATTATACAAAACGATGCAATATTATATTTTATATTTAAAATAGAATGAGATCTCCACAAAATATCATTTATCTCACCTAACCAATGGTTGAAATTTAATATAACAAAACACAAATGAAATGGGCATTTCATTACAAGGGGGTAAAAACCCAACTGGATTATAAATTTATGGAAAAATACATCAAATGTTTAACTTAAGTAAAATGATGGCAAGCTACAATTACCGACTTAATATTGAAGCACAAAAGAAAAATATATATAAATGTATTTAAAAAAGAAGCTACCTGCCACCTTCCCTATTACTCAACCAACCCCAACATCTTGGATGGGTTTACCCAAAATTTATCTCCTTCTCAATTGCAATTGTGTAGAATTGTTTCACAGAATGATCCTAAGGGGAAACAGGCTGACACATCATTCTCAACTTCACAATGTACACTGGTACATCTTAAATGCCATCAGGAGCACTATTTGCGCTTATAACTGAAACACCAACCAGATTAATGTGAGAAAATTTTCTTTCATAATTTTGTAGTGAATCACAACTATCAGCACATACGCACTTACATTACTAGAGTTGTTAATCAGTAAACTAAACAAGAGATGAATGCAAAGCGACCATTTGGAATTGCCTAATAATAAAAATAATCGCTAGGCTACTTGGATGGTTATAAGGACCACATTGCATATGGGGATGGTTATTACTCTGAGAGACAGAGCCAAACAAGTGGATTATGCTATTTACATAATAGTTGATTAGCTGCATCAAGATTAATCAGTTCCAATGATGCTTACCTTCTGACAAACTTGGATCTAAGGCATAATAAACAGATTTATTTAGCATGAGGAACAACGTGCACCATGACCACACAATGACTAAAGATAGCGGGAAACCTGAAACTAAAAGCAGGCTATTTGATCACAAAGGAGTGAACAGAAAAACCAGACTATCTTTTCTGCTTTCCTCTCTAAGTTCAACCACATAATGAAAACAAATGCATAGAAATTTTCTCAGAGGTGTCAAGTGCACTTTACAATAGGCCTCAAACTAAGATAATGAGAATGATTGGCAGAAAGCAAGTGAAGACAGACAAAGTGGTGTAAAGTTTACTTATATTTTCTAGTATTTTTAAACCACAGTTCCACCACCTCATCTACCCCAATGACCACACCAATGATTGCTCTCCGACTTTGGTGCCATGAGGATTTGATTTCTAGACCTCTTCCTCGACCAGAAAATATCTAACCAAGAAGTTATCCTCTTGGGAAAAAAACATTGAAAGTATTAAGCAACACGTTCTACTGTTTCAATCTGTTCTCCGATTGACAGAACAAAGGACAGAAGAATAAAATATTAACCATAGAACATTACATGATCAAATTTTGTAGGCACAGAACTTGTCTATCTTTTCATTTTTTATGATATAATTTTTCAAAAACAACTTTAAAATAATGCCAAACAGACCCTAAAAGTTTCATTATATTCAAGGGGCCCAATGCTTCATGAATGCTGCAACTTTTTTTTTTTTTAATAAATTTTTGAAATAGGAAGTTGGCTTTCAGATGTTGATTTCAAGTTGGAAATTAATTCACAAGTAGCACAAAGAATTCAGATCCTCAAACAGGAAAAAATAAATGAGCTAACACATACCGTGACTTGCTCTTAAATGAATTCTTGGACTTCTTCTTCCCAGTAGAACTTCTCTTCTGCTTTCTCTCACTCATTTCACTCTGGAACAGCTCGCGCATCTCTTCCGCCCTAGGTTGAGTTTTCTGGGAATGACGTTTTGATTTCTTGCTGGCCAACTTCACAATCTTACCAGCATCCACCGCCTTTTTCTTAGCTTTCACAGCTTTTGCCCGTCTGTAAGCCAAATCAACCAGAGAGATTCCAGCCTCTTCCTTCTTATATTTTCCGTTACCCTGCAGTTCTTACATATGAGTCCACATACCACTTCACAACAAATATCATGTTTACCTGCTGCCTTAAAACAAAAGATAACCAATAATTTTGTAAGAACTTAAAAGGAACATAGCCAATTAATATTCTTGCAGACACTACAGAACAGAAGCACAACAATAACATATCTCTGTCCTCTCATAAACTCAGATGTAAACGAAGGTTGAAGAGGAAAAAGGACAAGCAGAACACAGCAAACTAGAGATAGAAAAAGTCTCAAGAAGCTAGCCAATTAGGAATCTACATGCATATCCGAACTTAAGTTACATTGCTCAGTTTGACTTACTACTTATCAAATAAAATTAAGAGAAAAAAAAATTTAATTATGACATGTAAGGACCTCAAACACAGAAAAGAACAAGTTGCATACTTGCAATTTTTCATCTTGATTTTCATCCTCCAACATTTCTCTAGCTGCTTCCAATTTCCGACGTTGCTTTCGAGGCAAATTTTTCTGTAAAACAAATATGTCAATGAATATTACAATGGACATTTTCAGCTAAGAGTCTTTAATTAAAAATTAATATAACTCAAATTCAGGACAGTAATCACCTCACGCTCTCGCTTCCTCTTTTCCTTTAATTTAAGGTCTTCAGCCTGTTGGGCGCTCATCACCTCCTTTCCAGATCTTTGTCCATTTTCAATAGATGTCTATCAAAAAGGAATGTAGAAGTCATTCAGTTACTGAATAATCCATTTTACAAAAAAGAGAGGGAAGAGAAAGAATATCCTGATATTGTTACCAAAGGGAAATTAGCAGCCAATTCTTGTAGAACATTATGTTCTTCTATTCTTAATTTGGAAAAATTAATAGAAGCACTTCTAAGACATTTGAATCAAAAAAACATCTGCCATATTCCCCTCGATATAGAAAATAAGTTGGTAGAAGTCACACGTATGGGGAGCTTGTTTCCATGATTTTTCCAGAATTTAGAAATTGTAAGCTACCAGAGATGTTTCATTACTAATATGGTGGATATTTTCTCATTTCAGTGGGGTTGGAAACTTAGCTTCCGAAGAACATACTAATGGCTGAGAACTAAATATTCAATTGAGTTTCATTTGGACTGGTTTTAAATAGGAAATGATACAAACTCATTAACAAAAAATAAATAAGATACAAAAGATCTATAAATTAATTTTCTTGTATAAAATTGCATAAATCAGAATTCATAAAAATTTCATAGTTATTTTAGGATTAACAATTAAATTTTTTATAAATTCTTATTTATATTGGTTTTTATTTATATGAGCTGCTTCACTATGTACAATGCCGGTTCATTTGGTATTGCACCAAACATAACATAGTTTTATACATGTTAACATCCAATCCCATGTAATGGACCAAATGCACCTTGAGAGAAAATTTTGAAGCTAAGCGGAGAGTATTCTCTAGTTTTGTGGACATAGTTCAATATCGGTATCCATTTGGATCTTTGTTTCTTTGAAATTAAGAAAGTATTGTTATTCATCCACCATAATTAGACATGGCAGCCTCCTAATTCTTGTAACTTTTTCTTCCTTTAGGTGTGTTTCTCTTCTTTTGATTATTACTTTTAAACAGATACAAAGGCTTTATTAAGGCTACTTATAGTATGTTTGGTTATGAATTACATATTTTTGTTTTAAAATTTTCCATATAAAAATGGAAATGAAAACACTGCTTACGTGCTTTCCATCAACCGACAATGTGTCTGATTTCTATACTTTTATTGATGTAACTGAACCATGTGGTTCCCATGAATTGAGAATGAATTTCTATTGTTTTTCAGACTTCATTTGTGCATTGAAGGAGTTCTTCATTTATGAAGATGTTTTTTGTTTCTTTTTCTTTATTTAACAAAGGACAACAACGACAACAACAACATAGAAATAACCAACTGTGCTCTTAACATTTAATAGATCGAAATGCATGGGTTGGTTACAATATATCATTCTAGTTTTGATGAATGTGATGGTTAATGGTTGTAGATTCTGTTGTAGAAAAATGATGCATTGAAGGTGAAACTTTCTGCATATAATTCCCAAGGATTTATCTTTCATCTAGAGCCCATAACATTTCTATTCAGAGTACAAAAGTTGTCCTTAATGAGCTTTTTCGGTATAATTTCAACCTTTTTTAGAAATTTGAAAGATGATGAAGCTTGTAAGCTATCTTTTCTTCTTTCCTTAATTCAGAATGTTAGATTGAATCCCTTGAAGAAGGATCATACCATCTAGAAGCTTAAATATTCAGGTGGTTTACAAGGTAAATCTTTCTTTTATCGGCTTATTTATGATATTTTATGAGCAATTTAGACTAGCTGTGATCATATGGAAAGCTAAAATACCTCCCAAAGTTCAATTTCTGTCAGGTTGGTTGCACAGGGAAAGGTCAATACTTATTGTGTCATTCAAGGAAGATGACACGGTATTTGTTTGTCAACTGGTGTTTTATGCCTAAGAAGGACGTGGAAAGTATTGATCATTTATCCCTTCACTGTCCATTTGCTTTAAAAATTTGACTCAAGATTTTAATGAAGCTACATATTTTTTAGGTAATTCCAGAGTCTTTCTGCTGCTTTATTTATTAGACACCACAATGAATTTGGAGGAGAGAAAGCCAGAATTACATGGAGATGTTGTCTTCTGACTTTTTTTAAGGGTATATGGTGTCAAGGTAATAAGAGGATTTTTTTTTAACTCTTTAGAAGAGGATGTCTATATGCTAAAGATGAAGATTCATGTTTTTGCTTCTTTATTGGCTTAGGTTACAAAAGAATTGCAAGGGATTTCTTACTCTTTATACCAATTGAATAAAGAAGCTGTTATTTTCATTTGCAGTGTCTGGTTATATTTTTCTGCTTCTTTGTTGTTACTTTTCTTCTGTTGCAGACCTCTGGTTTACTTGATCTTTGATGTACTTTCTTTCATTAATATAATTTTATTCCACTTCTGATTAAGAAAAGAAAACCACTTCTGATTAAGAAAAGAAAAAACTTAGGTTGGTCACGGGATAGCATTCTTTTGATCTCCATACCAAAAAGAAAAACAAGATTCTATTGAAAAGGGAAGTAATAGGAAGCAAGTTAATAGCTATCATAGCACTAGAATACAGGGGAAAATGGAACTAAAACAACTCAAACTTTGCTTTCTTCTCAAAACAGATTAAAAAAAAAAAAAATTGCTCCTATCATTCAGAATAAGGTATGCCACATCTAATATAACAACCATCAGTCTCTCAAAAATTAAACATCAGAAATTTTACAGTCAAATTGGAATAAGAACTATACTTTCTAAAAACCTAAATATTCCAGACCAAGACTAAATGTTGCAGACCAAGACATTTATATATGCACCAAGACGAGTTAAAAGATTACCTTAGCTGCTTTTGCTGCAATTTTTTTCTCTTTTTCAGTAACAAACCATGTTCTTTTAGGGCGTGAAAAAATATCTTCCTTATGAGCAATCATATTTTCTGCCTGCATGTTTTACAGGAGTGAATGAAATTTTTAGAAACAGCAAAATAAATCATATGTTCACCTTACCAAATGTCAATATGCGAATTGCAAGAGAGACGGATTGAGTACCTTAGTAACTTCCATTTCAGCTTTTCTGAGGGCCATCTCTTCCCTGCAGCGTTTGGAGAACAATAAGAATAATACAGAGACATATGGTTTATAAATAAATAAATAAATAAATAAATAAATATATATATATATATATAAAAGACTGTGAAATACAAAAAATACCTCTCCTCTTGAAGAATGGCAGCCACTTGATCTTCCATTTTCTCAATTATCTGAGACCACTTAGTAATTGATTGCTCTGCAACAATTCGGCTCTTCAACTTTGAACCAACTCTCTTAGCCTAAAAATGAAAATCACAATTGCCAAGTAACCACTATTTGGGATCCCGTCATGTTCAAATAGATATATTTACACATAAAGTCCGGTTTTTTAAGATATTACATGGATGCATAATGTTCTTCAAGAAATGCCTCAACTGATTCATATAATGGAAAAATTTAGACGACTAGCACAAATGAGAAAGAAGTTAAGAACTATCAGACCAAAAAAAAGTGAATGGGTAAATATTATTGACCCTTGAGAGGTCTATAAATTCCATCACCACCCAAGCTTTTCAAAAGCTATTAAAAATCTACCCTAAATTTATGAAGCAACTATTAACCCGCGTATAGTTACTAAAAATAGTAAACAAACATCTATCAAAATTTCTAAAAACCACCTTTAGAAGGGGGTCTATAACAATTTCCCAAGTAGTGTTCCAAATATCTTTTATGTGAAGTTCTAAAGGTGAGTACTCAGTCCAGATCTTCATGCCTCTCAGAATAGACACTAACAACATGAGTGATTAATTCATGCAATTTTTTCAAACAGGATTCCACTCATGATCTTTGACTTCTATGGAACTGAATCATAATATGATTATTTACATTTTCTGTGCCGTTTTAGTTTAATGAGGATTAAGGCATAACGGATGAATTTCTCATCTGCTAATACATACAATTGTCTTATTTTTACCACTTTCAGTCAAGGTGTTCAGTTAAGTTTTTAAGAATTATCTACAAATTAAGTACCAATCCAAGCAAGGAAAAAGTTTAAAGAAAAGATTACTATAAGGCCATGTTGAATTCTAGGAGTCTCCATGAAAGCCAATGTGAATACCTTGTAGTTATGTCCACATAAGTCACTTACAAAGTATTTACATTACAAACTGAGTTCTAATCCAGATGCTCAATCAAGTAATTTTAATATTTCTTAAATGCAGGGAACAGGCTTGTGAATCCAAATAGATGGCTATCTTTGACTTATTCAATGAGCAACAGGTCAAACAGTACCAACGATCCATTCTTTGCAAACTGTAAGAGGAAATTTAGGCCCAACAAGAATTAAGATAGAACTTGTTACTTACAATGGCTTTCAAAAGAGACCGATCATTGTCTGTCACAAATGTAACAGCATATCCTTCCCTACCAGCTCTAGCTGTACGACCCACTCGATGAACATAGCTGCACCAAGAAAACAAAATTATAGGAGACACCGGAATGCAAGAAGTCTAGACCAGGTGAAAGAGTAAAACATCCAGCGACAAGTAACTCAATAATATATAGTTTATAAGAAAAGGCATAATGAAACACAAAAATTCCAAATAAATGGTAACAGTAGAAACTGGTAAGCAAATCACCAACTAGCAACATCAAAAATATTTTAGCACCTACCTAGTAAGGTCCCGAGGACATGCATAGTTAATAACTGTTTGAACCCCGATGATGTCAAGCCCCTACAAGTAGCATCAAAACTGAAATATCAGATAAAACAACATAGCTTATCACTTCCCAGCCAATAAAGTAATAGTGCAATTTTTTATAAACTGAGACTGTAATATGAAAAAGGAGAATGTGGGTCATGGACTTATGCTTCTTATTCCACCCAAAAGGGAAAAAAAAATCGTCACTATAAGGTCACGAAAAGAAATTAGAAAAGGAAAGAAAAAGGAAAAGAGGTGATGTCAGGAGGGAAAAATGAGAGACTACAGAGTTATTGGAAACCCAACAAATAGAACTGTGAGTGAAATTAGTGACAGACATAACAAATTTTATAAATCAGTACTTACGCGAGCTGCCACATCAGTTGCAATCAAAAAATCAACTTGCTGCTTCCTAAAAAGTTCCAAAGCCTACAAAAACAAATTTAAGTTACAAGAAAGATACGCTCAATAAACAAGCAACACGAAACATTCTTCTGGGGCTCAAATTCTAGAAAATAATATAGGTAAACAGTGCAACCAGAAAGTTCTCTGAAGAACTTGGGGGAAAAAATATGCAGAATCAAAAGTAACTCACATCAAGGCGCTGTGCCTGGGTAAGATTTCCATGAAGCTCAGCTGCTTTAAACCCAGCCAATCCAAATAAAATCTTCAACCGATGTGCAGTTTGCTTTGTTCCACTGCCAGTGAAAACGGGAAGTCACTACAGACAACTGATAAGCCCTACCAATAGTATAGTCCAAAAAATATATGGAAACTAAAATTGATTGTCCGAAGATTCTAAATTGACTTGCACAGAATTTATGCTGCCATGAGTCACCATAACTTCAAGAAGATAATAAGTCCATGTACTGAAAATAAGAACCTGAATATAATCACTTTGGATGTGAAAGCCTTTGAGCATAATGAAAGAAGAACAGCCTCCTGATTTACTTCACGCATTCGGCGTATCCTAACCACCCTGGAGAATAACAATTGCAGTTCTTGATAAGTTCGATGTAATTTATCAAAAGTTGCAGCAAATAACATTACTAAGACTCCATTCATAAAATAACTTTTGCTTACTGCACACCTCTGATTAGTGTATATCTTAATAATAATTGAACATAATAAAAACACCAAAAAAAAACTTAAAAGAGAGCAGAAAACTAGCAAAAGCCAAGAAAGTACTCTTCAGTCAATGTCGCTGGCCGTTTTGCAGATGGGTCAGCTGAGAGACGCAAGGGTTTGGTCAAAGAAAGCTTGATAAGCTCATCAACTTCTTCAGTCATTGTAGCTGAAAACAGCATAGTCTGTCTCCTTTTGGGACAGAGGCGAACCTAAATATAAGTTGAAAACTGATCACAAAACAAGAATATTCCAAGCAGATCAAATTATCAGGTTTTGCAATAAGATCAAGAAGGAATTAACAACTTGATTGCTCTATCTAGATTCTACTCTCAGCCTTTATCTACCCAGTTTCAAATTTTTCTAATTAGCCCACAGACAACTACAACTCTGTAACACAAGAAAAGACATAGTGAAAACATTCTTCAAAATTAGATATTTGCAACATGAGCATTGAGTTACCATTGAATCTAAGAGCTTAAGCTATCAGAAAATGGCTCAAACTATGGTATTAAGCCTTGGAATACCCTCCATAATGTAGAACATTGACCAGACAGGAATGGACCAAACCCAAATATAGGCAGAACAGATAATAGTGGCAGACACGTTCCTTAAGGGTTTGACCTCAAGGTCTTCTACTCTTATACAAACTTCAATTGCTACTTAATCTAAAAATTTAAGCCACTCGATGATAACCCAAACAATAGTATATGCCCATTAAAATGAGAAGAAAAGGACATTTACCTTGTTTGAACAATCAAACAAGGACCTGGAAGATCTAACATGCGAAAATAGGTTCTCATGTACAACCATAGCTTATGTAGACAAAAAAATAAAAAATAATTAATTAATTAAAAAAATTAGGAAAGGGTACCAGCTCATGAATTTCAGCACTAAATCCTAGCTCAAGAAGACGATCTGCCTCATCAAGGATTAAAACCGCTAGATCATCCAAATCAACAGACATTGAATTGCGCAAGTGATCTATCATGCGTCCAGGAGTAGCCACAACAATATCTGGCATTGATCTCAATGCTGTCTCTTGCACCTACAACAATAAACATTACCAGTATATAGTATTTGGTAAGAATAGATAAGAGTACAAATATACAATTGCGTATGAACCCTAGTAACTGAATGGACATATGAGGAGAACATTGTACATAGCCAAAAACATGACATGTTCCCTTTTTCTCAGAAGCTAAAAGCCACAACCACATCATCTTGTCACATGTACACATGCATATCTCAAATGTCAATTAAGAATTGGAAGAGACGAAAAATAAAAGCAAACCTTTGTTGAAAGCCCACCAACAACCAAACAGCATCGGATATCCGTAAATTGAGCAAGTTTCTCTATCATACTGTGAACCCTATATACACACAAGAAATAATAATTAAAGAAAACGAATGTGTATAGAATTAAGAATAGGAAAAGCCAATGGTGGACAAAATCAAGAATTATTAAATAAAAGCGTTATTTTGAAATAACTTTTTTATAGTATTCAGTAAACGTAACTTCCAATTGACTGGGTGGTGATAACTTTGCCTGCTATCAGAAGAACAGAAGTCTTAAAATCGCTACTCATCAGTTTTACATTTTCTATCAATGTTTTTTAGTAGAATTTAAAGCTTGATGAAGAACCAAATTGTAAAGGATATCATATGAGCAAAAATAAGTTGAATAACATTTTTCATAGCGAAAGAGCAAACTTAAAGGAGCAAGTAAGGAAGGAAAAGCAAACCAAGGAAATGAAACACTCACTGTACAGCCAACTCTCTGGTTGGAGTAAGAATTAGGACACGTATAGCTGGAATACGTTTTGGACGAAATAATAACCTCTCCAGTGTAGGTAATGCAAAAGCAGCTGTCTGTATCAAAAGAAAAGAAAGCAAAATGAAATCAAGAGATCAAATAAATGATATGAACAAGTAAAGAGAGAAAGTAGCTACCTTTCCAGAACCGGTAATTGCACTCCCACATATATCACGCCCAGTCAAGGCTATAGGAATACAAGCCGCCTGTTGAAAAGGGAGTACATTACATTCAACTCATTGAATAATAACAACATTTAAATAAGTGATGGATGATGAAAGTAAGTGAAAATGGAAACCTGAATTGGAGTGGGTTTGGAGTAGCCCAATGCCTCACAAGCACGAAGCAAAGGGCGAGATAAATTGAGCTCCATGAAGGAATCGGCGTGAAACGACGTCGCTTCAGCTGGTGCGAAAAATGATTTACTATCAGCAGCATTGTCTTTGCTGGCCTCCTCGTCTTCTTCATCTTCGGGTCTATAATCTTCCTATTTTCACATCAATTATTTAATTTGAGAAAATAATTATAGAAAAGGACATCAGCTTGAAGTTGAAGCTGAGAGAGAGAGGAAAAATTACTTGTTTGTCAGGCTCAGAATCAGAATCAGAATCAGAAACAGCACCAGAATCAGCATCAGCATCAGCATCAGAGTGGTCAGTAAGAGCGGAAGCGGTGGAGGATTTTTGGAGGGATTTGGAGATTTTGAAGTCAATGGAGGTCGTGGTGCGACGAGCATGCTCTTCAGCTACGGATTCAGAGTATGAAGCAAAGTCCCAAGGAGATTGAGATTGCTTCTGTTTCAATGGTTTTTCTTCTTCTTCTTCTCCTCCTTCAGATTGAGATTCAAACTCCAATTCTTGTTCATCTTCAATTTCTTCATCACTAGGCGCCTCAAACACAAACCTTGAACCCATCCTCTATTAAACCCTAAACCCTCCCCTTTCCCGACGTAACTTATTAGTACGTAATCTTTTTTTTTTTTTAATTATTATTAATTTTTGAAATTATATTTAAAAATTATCGCCCGCTCGGCTCCCTTCTGTCACGTTCTGTACATTATATATCACAATCACATGCATGAACGAGGAAACCGGCCCAACATTTCCAGGCCCAAGCCTAGGTTTAACCCTCAGCCCACTCCACAAAGATTTTTCTCCTAAAATTGTGGAAAACTGAAAAAAAAAAAAAACCAAAAAATTGCTCGACAAAAATTAACGTCTCTGCTTTTGGATCAACCGGAGATCTGAGAAAATACCATCAAATATTTTGCGGGAAAAGCATTTCCGGTGATCCAAACACTGTGAAAGAAAGCGCAGAGAGAAGATGAATATTTTCAGGTTAGCTGGGGACATGACCCACTTGGCCAGCGTCCTTGTTCTGCTTCTCAAGATCCACACCATCAAATCTTGTGCCGGTATTTCATCATTCCACACTTGCCCTTTTTTTTTATTTTAATAAATTTTGTAACTTTAGTAGTCTCGCTTTATGCTTGTGTTTTATTTACGGATTGCCTTAAATTTTGGTGATTTGAGATTTTATTAAGTGAGAGTACAACTTACTTGTGATGGCTTCTTGCTCTTTCTTCATGATTTACATTATAGTGAAAAACTACTGTTAACAGTTAATTTGTGGTTTATGCAATGAGTGGAAAGTTGGATAATTTGTTTCATTTTCGGGTTTGCAAATGGGGTTTGATTAGCTTAGACTAGTTTAAGCCAGCTGGGTAGAAGAGCGGCATCATAGAGCTGATTTAAGGAGCTGAGGTGGATTCCTGAGTTGATTGAGACTACTGACTGTTGTCCTTCATGAGGAGGAGATGATTCTTAAATGAAGAAATTGAGTGAGTACTGAGTATAGAGTTGCCATTTTAGGGTTGGTGGAGGAGCCCAGTTCCAAATCCAAGTAGATTTTTGGAAATCTCACACTCACCCCAAAGCCAAGGCTAGAGAGAAAAATGCTTGATGTGTGGCTGTAAATTTGATGACTACTATGGTCAATAGAGATAGAGCTATGTTTGTACCGACTTATGAGCTGGGTATACACTGATATTGACACGCACAGATATAGATTGGTCGACAAAGAAGTTTCAGATATGATGGTTTTAAAATGAAGCAGTGCAAGGAGATATGATTAGACGGAAATACTTCTATAAGCAGTATGGTTCATCACTCATAATATGCATAACAAATGCCGTCATGTGTTTCCTTACCATGAATCTGGCAAGGCAATCTTTGTGTGATCCTGATTCAAGTAGCTGAAATAAAGGAGAGCTGTGATGGCAATGCACATCATTTTGACCTTTTAAAGTGGAAATGGTTGTGCTCCTAATTCCAAATGTTTTCTCCCACACTATAATATAAATTTTTCCACAATTCTGGCGTTACACTTCTCCCTTCTCTCTCTTATTTAGTTGTATACAGTGATGAATTTTGTGATAAGCTCATACAATATGTTCGGACATGATGTGTCTTGTTCCATCATTATGCAAATTTTAAGATGATGTTTCATATTAGCATGATTTTAAATTTGTTGAAGGAATCTGTAGAGTATCTACCATTTTTCATTGCTTTTTCTTCAGTTATGGAGGCATTATATATCTCTTTGTTACCATATATTTGACTTTTCTTTCATGACAGAGTACCTCAGGTAGGGAGAGGCTATGGTAGATTGCTTTCGACTTACTTCTTAATTTATTTTCCATGCTGTTGTTTTATCCATGATAATGTTATAGGTTATTTTGGCTCCACTAATTGTTTATAAAATTTCTGTTTGAATATCAAGTGTTTGTGTAGAAATTTAATTTATTTCTTCGCATCCATCATTTTCGAATGACGAAGTTTCTGTTCCATGAGATGGTCTGACAGAATTGATATATCACGTATGCTAGAACACTTTTTCTGTATTTGTAGCTTTAATTTATCTTGTGCCATAATCAGTGGATTTATTTAGCAAATGTGGTAGTTACTTTTTTGTTAGTCCAAATTTTTTAAAGTTATTGCGGAATTTTTATTTTTTTATTATAATTATCGTTATCTGGGAAAAGCTCTTTGTGGACACACACACACGCACGCATGCACCATCACACATGTAATTTTATTTAACTTAAGATCATTGTCATTTTTTATCTTTCCAGATTTTTGCTAATTTCTGTTCCATTTCTAATCATTATGATGTTGTTGCTTTTATGTTGGATTATTTTGGTGTCCATGGCTATAATAAAGCTGTTTCCTTGATTCATTTGATACACTATATGATTTTTACTTCAATGTTATATGCAGGCATTTCATTGAAAACTCAAGAACTCTATGCTCTGGTCTTTGCTACCCGCTACTTGGATATATTTACCCGTTTTATCTCACTTTACAATACTCTGATGAAGTTAATATTCCTGGGGAGCTCTTTTTCAATTGTTTGGTACATAAGGCACCACAAGATTGTGCGTAGATCTTATGATAGAGACCAAGACACCTTTCGCCATTTCTTTCTTGTGCTGCCTTGCCTACTTTTGGCCCTTCTTATAAATGAGAGGTTTACCTTTATAGAGGTATTTATAGTCTATCTAGTTGTTGACGTTTATATGTATTCTAGTTGCCTGTAGCTGTAGCTCATATTTTTCTTTTGGGAATAATTTAGTGAGAAGCAAATACTTTTATGTGGAATCTCCATGATCAAACTGGTTTTTGGTGTTGTTTCTCTTTTTGATATTTCTAGTAACTTGTTGGGCAGGTAATGTGGACATTTTCTCTATATTTAGAAGCTGTTGCTATACTTCCTCAACTTGTTTTGTTGCAGAGAACAAGAAATATCGATAACTTGACAGGGCAATATGTTTTTCTCCTTGGGTATATTTTAAACTCCTTGATTCAATTTTATATAACAAGGTGTTTTTATATCATGATGTTGCATGCTGGACCTAATTTTCTAATTTTTAATACATACCTTGGTAAGTTATCATGTAGGAACAAATTTCTTTATTGTTGTTGTTTGACCTTTTGATTTCTTGTTTTTCACTCTCATATGATGTGATATATTTGTTTATTTTATTTTAACTTTTGAAAGCAGAACAAAATTGTTACACAGTAGGAATGAAGATTAACTTTAAAGCATGATCAGTTGCAACTGGATTTTTCTTTCTTTCTTAGTGCTCTTTAAACTATATTACTATTAAGATTTGCCATAGAATTTTTATTTGTTTGCTTGTTTCCTCTCTCTCTCTCTCTCTCTCCCTCCTAAAGTTCACTTTAGTGCTTGCATTTACTTTGTTTTGTTATATATGCTTTAAGAATTATTTCCTTTTTTCATACGTGTCCTGCTGCTGTCAGAAAAAAGATAGTGACGGCAGTGAAAATTTTCATGGGGAATCAACATAGGGATCCCAAGCTTTGGTCAAAGTAACACTTTACCCCCAGCTTTATATTTAGTAACAATCACACCCCACTTTTAGACAGACTTTTCAGAATCTGATTTGTGGATTGGAATCTTTTGTGAATTCACTACTTTAACCCTATTGGTCTTCTTAAAACTAATATAATAATAAATATCATAACTACAAATAAATAAATAAAAACTGATAATCATTAAAAACATAAAATCTTATAAAATAAAAATTTAGAGAACAAAAATCAATAAAATAAGTCCAATTAATAAAACTGTTAATATAAAAGATACATGTATTCCTAACAAACAAAAGTCACCATTACAAATCAATTAAAAAAAAAAAAATCTGGGATGAACAAGCTGCCCCTTTCCCTTTTGTTTTTCTACAATCAACAACAATAACCACCAATTTAAAACCTTTTCAACCTTCTGCAGTACTTCTTGCTTAAGTCGAAAAAAAAATGCTGAGAAATGCAGCCTCATTGCTACAAAGATGCAAATCAAATTACACTAAGAACAAATAATAACTCATTAAAAAATGCTAGAAATTGGAGGAAAAAAAATAATGATACCCTTGTTCATCACTCAGCCGCAACCACCAGCACTAAACCTTAACAACAAGAAAAGAAAAAGAAAACCACCAAGATCTGCCATGAAAGGAGAACCGTGAATCACTTTCTTCCTACCCATTACGATCGAAGTTTTGAATGGATCCCCAACAGTCAATTGAGATCAGGAACATCAAAATTTTATGTCTCTGAGGTAGAAGATGCGGTTAGGACCTGTGATGCATGACACTGGGCAGTGTGGATGGGTGACACTGTGGCTTGGCGGTGCAACATCTGCATATATCTTCCTGATTGGGAAACGATGTGAAGAAAGAGAAGGGCAGGCGGAAGAGAAATCAAGGGATGAGAGAGAAAATTGGGTATGAAGGGAAGGGAAAGGAGTAAAACTAAAAACTTGATATTTTATGTTTTTTAATATTTTACAATTCCAGAAGTAGAAAGACTTTAATACCCTAAGGCAGTTTATCAATCTCTAATAGATAGGTTGTGAATGTTACTAAATGCAAACTTGGGGCAAAGTGTTACTCTGACCTAAACTAGGGATCTATGTTAATTCCCCAAATTTTCATGGAAAATGATATATTTTATTAGAGATTGAACTTTAGAGAATTCGTTGACCTAACATTTGAATGAGGAAGTGATGTCATGTATAAATATTCTACCTTACGCTCCATTTGGGTCCTTCGGAGTGCAATGAATTCAAAATAGTGATCGTACTTTAACATCCTGCTTTAATTTGATTAGGTTAATTATCATTGCTGTAAAATTGTTTTGAAGCTCATATACTATGTTGATATTACTTTAATCCTGTTAAATTTGCAGGATACTTAAGCAAAAAGGAACTTTCAATTTTGGTGTTTCATATGAATTGTGCTAACCGTTCAGAGCCAATATATATCACCGACAATTTGAGGCTAGAAACCAAACCAACACAGAAATGAAGTTGTCAATCTTTTATAATTTGCTTGTCTTTCAAGAATATTCCCTCTATTGTTTCTGTGAAAATTTTTGGCTGTCATCTTAAAGACTTTATATCCAGTTCTACGGTCGACTGATGGTAGATTATAGCTGTTTGCCTGAGCTCTTTCATTGGTGAACCAGACTAGTGAAGTTTGACTGGGCAAATTCAACGATATATGTCCAACTTCCTGTGGTTGCATCTCTACTGTGTAGAAGCCTACTTTATATATTTAGGCTTCTGTGACACCAACATTTTTTATCGTTCTAAGTACCAGGCTTGGTCTTTGACCTTGTGTTATTTTGTATATGTGATAAATAGGAAAAAGTTATTGTCATCCTCAGTTTTTTTTTTTTTTTTGGTAGTATTGTCCTGGAAAGATGCCAAAAAGTTTGAGAGCACAATGCAGGCATTACCTCAGAAATTTAATATTACCATCCACTTTTTACAGCAGTATCTTAACTTCTGTGTCTTTGTTTCTTAGCTACCTTGTAAGCAGTTTTGGTTTTCTTGAGATAAATTCGGTATACTTATCTTTTTTGCATCTTGTAATGCAGTGCATACCGAGCGTTGTACATATTAAACTGGATCTATCGCTATTTCACTGAGGAGCACTATGTTCACTGGATAAGTATGAAATTCTCTGCCTCTCGCCTCTGTGTGCCTGCAGCATATGCAAGCACGTGCACCTTTTTACATTATATAACCTTATTGATGACACCATTTTAGGAGGTTTTTTTTTTTTCCCTGTTTGCACAAGGTGTTTATTTCAAACATTAGAAGTTGGTATTACCCATGATGAGCACCTCATATATGTGAGTGTTGTTGTCTTGCAGCTTGGATATCAGGTCTTGTTCAGACATTGCTTTATGCCGATTTCTTCTACTACTACTTCCAGAGGTCAGTGATTTATTCTTTCCAAAAAAGCAATTCAAAGTATGCTGATTTTTAGAACTCTTAAATAAATGATGAGACATTTTTTTATGGCTTTCAGCTGGAAGAACAATGAAAAGCTTCACTTACCCGCATGAGGCATTATTAGGCCGAGGTTGTGAGTAGCATACATGGATGTCTAGTTTGATTACAAGGGCTTGGCATTTTTGTCTTTCTCTTCCTCTTTCTGAATGAAGATGTTTTAATTACTAGCACTAGCACATGTTTTCATTTTCTGTCAAGTGGGGTTTAAACCCCAAATACCGTTTCCATTTGTATCAGCTTCATCATGCAAATGTATTTTCAATTGTATTGTGGCCATTAGTTATTGTAGTGTTAAATCACTAAATGTTGTTTAGAGCTTAATTTCAATCAAACTGAGATGTTTTGGTAGCGGATATTCTGTGCTCTTCAAAATTTTGAGATAAGACTGTTGTTATATGATACATTTACCTATTTGCTTGATAATTTTGCTCCCATATTTCATTTTATGCTCTTACATATAAGTCTATGAGAACCTGTAAAATTCAGATTAGTGTTTCTCCATCAATTTTGCAATCAATCTGGACAAAATATATGCAATCTGCACTTCTTCAATCAACCAAAAACTGCCTATTCATCTTATTATCTGGAAGTTGCAATGAATATACACTTAAAATTGTTTATTAATTTCATAAAATGATCTGTAGAAAATAAATGAATAAATATTCTGACGTATGTCTAGCAAATAACTGATGCATTTATATCAGTAGAGAATCTAAATCTAAATCATTGTTTGACATGTATATTATGAGTCGTCTTCCATGCTTGGCACCGTTGATTGATCATCTTCTCCATTTCTCCTTGATTCATGTTACTTGTCCTAGAACTCCAATTGCATCTTAGCATACCCCCTCGCACAATCCTCGTTAAATTGTGAAAGGAACCCTTCCAACTCGTTCTTTTTCTGAGTGAGGCGTCTTAACATGACAGGCAATGCAAAAACTGGATTTGCATGAAATAGTTCCATCATCTCAAGGCCTTGCTCACCGTACACTTTTTCTATACACCTCATGTTTATAACACTCAAATGATCTTCAATATCGATGAGACTGAGATTGATTTTATTCCCATCAATTTTTTTCTGTAATTTCCCTATGCTTTTAGAAGCTGACATTATATTCCCCATCAAAGTATCCATCTCATATCTTCTATCATCACATTCATCTTGGTATTTCTCTAGCTGCGTTCTGTGCCTTTTATTAGAGGAGAAGTCTCCACCTCTTGCACTCACACAAACCAACTTATCATTCAAAACCTCATCACTAATCATTGACCTCCAGCCTGCCAATGGCCTGGAATGTTTTTCCGACAATACCCAATAGCTTGGAGAAACCCTTTTGCATTTCGAGAGGTCAAGCTCATGACTCGGTATTGTAATAATCATATGCTTTTGCTCTTTGGTTGAAGAATCATTGCTCACGGAAGCCCCAGCATACTCCTCACTATTGCTCTCACAAGATCTGCAAAAATCATTAAATTCCCGCCAACACAATCCATCACACTTATCTTTAAGCAAATCAGAAACCCTAGCTTTCACACCCTCTCTATCAAGCTCTCCAGCACTGTAGCCACGGAGGACACTCAACAACGCTTCATAATCGGAACTGCACAACACATTATTAATCTTCTCGCAGAAATCAATCCCTTGTTTACAAAGTCTCTCTCTCCAGTCATCGGCTGAAATGCTATCAAACTCCTCAAGCAGATCTTTTTGGCCTGAAAAAAGAGCTGCAATCTCATCATATCCGTTGTCTAAAGAGCAACCATCTCGGATTTGATTCATGATCTCCAAGAATGCTTCATAGACATCTCTGTCATTCCGAAAACGAATTTTTACCTTGTTTACAAAGTCAATAACTTCCAAAAACTTAACAGGTGGGTATGTCTCCGCCTGTCTAGTACGCTCACTATCTTCATCAACATCATTATCATCATTATCGCCATCATCATCATCGTCCTCATAACAACACAAATCAGGTACAAAGTTTTTGAACTGAAGAATCAAGTCATCGTGGCCATCAAGCAACTTTCTTATCTTCACGTCAAGACTCGCAGCATCGATTCTTCTAAACCTGAACTCTCTCAAGAGAGAAGTAAACTTGGTAAACTTATCACTCTCCCCGTCACAGAACCTCTCACTCACTTGCTTTATGTAACTATTTGCTCGCTCCTCATTTAACGAATAAGACGAGCAGTGCGTGATTTCTACATCAACTTCAACCCCACTTGATTGCTTCATCTCTGACTTCATCTGAGTCGTCTACGATTGAATATGCAATGCAAGACTCCAATATTAATATACAGATGAGCTCTTGGAAGAATTATATATAGAAGAGAATTTGAGTACGTGTAGATATAGCATAATTTTTGCTTTTGTTTCCTGTTCTTCATACGAAATATTATTAATTAAATCCAACTCAGGCTTCATGGATCTTTTTCCTCTGTTATCCTTCTATATTTTTCGTATACTATTATAATTTATCTTCAATAACTTTTTATTTAATAATTTGTTAATGGGACATAAGAGTTTATAGAAAGAAAGAATTATAAAATTTTTAAATTTTAATTATACTGAATTAGTTGGTAATTAAATGCAAGCTAAGCCTCCAATTTAACAGGTGAAAACTTTTTCTTATTTATTATTACTTTAAAAGTTTTTATCGTATGAGATTTTTTTTTAAGAATATTTGTCCACCTTTTGTACGATATATTTGCTTCATATATTTTATTTTGATTTGTTTGATTCAGTTTAGGAAAAAAAAGGTTTATTTTGATTTTAGTTCTCCATTTGGAGCTATAATTTGTTTTCGAGAAATAAAATCTTAACGACTAATAGTAATATTTGTATTTAAGAGAATTTTGATTTGATTTAATGAAAAATTCATTGTTATTACGTAGTCTAGTTTGTACTCTCTAGAAAATCAAGGACTTTGAACCCACACATTTTCTTGTTCATAGCTGAAGCAGCGGATAAACATATATATTCTAGCATATATTATTCAAAGTGTATGGACTTTGAATCAATAGGACCTCAAAGAAAACACTATATTTATTTTGACCAATTTTTTATAAATAAGTCAAAACAAGGTCTACAAGAATAAATTAATGACTGAGATAACATGAACATGTTAGTATCATGGGACTTGTTAGTGGGCAGTGGCAGGCAGGTAAAGAAATTATGGTAAGGATCAATTGCTTAAATATCAAAAGCTAAACCCACTTTGAAGATTTTAGCCCAATAAGGATGTTATCTACTCGAAAAAGAAATCTAAACCCTTTTAAGCTTGATCCTAGGACTAACCTGTTATCTAATATTATTAATTTCAAAAATATTATTTATGAAATTGTATCTTTACAAAATTGCTTATTGGATGAACATTATCTTTCTCTCATATTGTTTAAACGATAATTATCCTAAACAATTATCTTTAAGATAATTGCATTTAATTTATTTATAAATTATAATCATTCTTTTAATATTAAATATTAGCTATCATTACCTTATTTTTATCTCTTTTATTTGAATTATAAATTATCCTAAATAATTATCTTTATGATAATTACTTTTATTTATAATTATGATTTTTTATAATAAATCATATCATTTTATCATTATCTTTTGTATTTAAAATATAATTGTCTAAATCAATTATTAAGATAATTAATTATATTTATTTTTATTCAAATCATTAAATTATTTCTATTGTATTATATTACCAACATTATCTTTGTGATAAATATTATTTTTTTTGTAATGGTCTTCTATTACTTTTTATGGTAATTCTAATTATGTTTGAAAAATCTTATCACCTTAAGCATATAAATAGCACAAAGGAGAATCACAATGTAAGGGATAAACATAGAGTCCACAATTGACATTAGATTGATTCAAATTCTTATCGTAAAGCACAATACTATTTAGAAAAATTTCATAAACTACCCCTACGTTTTAGCTTATTATCTTGGAATAATGTTTTTTGCATTTTTATATTGAGACAACCCTATGTTTTCAAAAATTATTAATGGATCACCTTTTTTTACTTTGACTGTGTTACATAACATCAAATTGCCATCATAACTGTAACAATTACCTAAATACACCTTAACCAAAAGGATATTATGAAAATCGGTAAGAGTGTTGTGGGGTTAGATAGGATTTGAACTCAGGACCAAGTAAAAAACTTCTATACTAAATCGACAAGCTAACCCTTAACTTTGATATAACATTCACAAAATATTTTATTTATTGTTTAACTTGATGTTAAAGTTTGAAAAAGAAAAATTCTCTTAGGACTTTAATTGACCACCTTCAAACCTAACCCCAAATCTTCAACTTTTAAATATAAAAAAAAAAAAAAAAAACCAAAGAAACCCATTTTTCCTAATTGTTAGATAAGTTGAATTACTAATTAGACATGCCTAAAAGAAATTTAAGAACTAGCTGCAAGGCTCATACTTGAATCCACTAGTCGGGCATTATGCCTCACGTCCCATTATTGCTATAGGAGTAGCTGTACCAGAAGCCCCAACTAGGTTTGATCTCATTTTTTACAACGCTAGCAGCAGCAGGGAATGTTTGAGGAGCTTCAATGTTGCAACCTCCCTTTTATTTGCAATTATTAATTTCCCAATTTAGAGACAAAGGCTATTATGAAACTTTGATTTGTAAATTTACTAATTATATGAATGGAAAGACAAATGAAACCGAACCAAACAAAAACTTATTAATTTGAAGAAAGGAATTATATATCCACTTAATTAATTCAAAAAAAAAAAAGAAGAAGAAGAAGAAGAAACCATGAAAAAAAAAAAGAAGAAGAAGAAGAAGAAACCATGAATATATAGGGGGATCAATAATTAGTAGACCCAAAAACTTTATCCATTTTCATACTCCATCCATCCACCTGCCAATTTTATTAAAGAACAGGGGAAAAAAAAGGAATGTAATTAGAAAGAGGGAAGAGGGGTGATGACCTCATCGATGACTTTCCTTGCGCCATCTCCTGCATTTCCACCAAACGCCAACAGCAATAGCCACCACCACTGCAATAATATTCCTCCTCATCATAAAAGCTCCTAGGGATATGCAATGATCTCATAGAAATTGTAGGCAGCTTCAAGAGGACTCTCAGGTTTGTCCAGTAACAAGGGTGTTGCAATTCAGATCGAGATGATGAGGTAAAGATGATAGAGTTTCGAGATGACTTGGGTTGCTTTGTTTGTTTATTCATCAGAAGAAGAAGCTAAAAGGTTAAATATATATTTTGTACATTCAATATCAAATAACTCCTTTGACTTGTTGGTTGATTGTAAGTGTAATGCATTTTTAAGTCCCTCTAATCCTTCCAAACACTTACAATTTCTTAAAAGATAAAACTTTAAATTACAATTATAATCCTCCAAATTCAACTTATTTACATAGATTTAATAGTCAAAGTAAAAGAAGGGATGTTTTATGATGAATTTCTAAAAACATAGGATTATCTCTCATACGAAAATGCAAAAGGTGTTTTCCCATGATACTAAGCCAAAAGGTAGAGCTAGGTAGTTTGTGAAATTTTCCCAGTACCATTCTACCTAAACACCTCTTTCTCCATTATTTGCCCTTCCACACAACATTATTTACCATAATTTCCACTCCCACACGACGGTTCTTATGTACAACTTCTTTTTCGATATTCTCTCACAAATTCCAACGTCATACAAGGGTATAACAGGTTTCTTCAATGGTATTATTGCCCTTAGAGAATCGTGGGTATGACTCTACGAACTGATAAAGGTGAAGCACATCATGGTGAAGTCTAATATTGAGATTTATTGTTTATTATAATTTCCATCATTGTAAATTATTTGTCACATGGCTAACATATAGGTTTACATCCCTCAAAATTTTGACGACTCCATTGGGGAGATAGAGCTAGGATCTTGTCATGTAAAAAAAGAAAAAGGATATAGAGATGTCTATTGCAGATTTCCTTGCTTCTATCCTTTCATTTGAAGAGATTTTAGAAACTTTGATAGAGATAAAACAACATCAGCAACTTACCATAGTAATACAACATCACCAAGTACATTAGCAAGTTTTTTGATTATGTTGTACTACGTTCAATATTGAATACATTTTTTTGCTTCTTTGTTTATATAAATACAAATTTATAGGCTGTTAAGTTTTTTTAAGTTTATTTAATTGATTTTATTTTTTAATTATTTTTTGGAAACCAAATTTCGTATATAAGAATATTGAGACTTTAGTAGATTATAATATATATATATAAGTGTGTCTGTGTGTGTATATATATATATATATATATATTAAAATTTCTTAACTACATACTGGACCCCTACAAACTGTCAAGTATAATAAAAATCATGATGATACTTGATGATTATATGCCCATATTTGTTAAAAATAAAAAAAAAGTGACAAGTAAACTATCAAAATAGAGGTCATGTGATCTAAATATTTGACGGTTTGTGATTGATATATATGATAAGAATAATACTTGACAGTTTTACCCAAGTGGTATCATATTTGACACTGCCAACAGATTGTAATTGTCAAATATCTTGATACAAGACCCAGGAATTATTGACATTTTTTTTTTTGCAATAGAAAAACTCTTGAAAAAAGGACACAACAGGTTGATATAAGACTTCTCATTTGGTGGTTTTTTAAAATAGAGGGCTTCTTAATTGGGGACTTCAGTGGCTTTAAGATGGGGGCTTCTTTATTATGGGCTATCAATATACAAAAGTTGAGGACACTACTCTTTATCATTACTTATCAAGACAGAGGGCTTCCTAATTGTGAGTTATCCATAATCAAATTTGAAAAAATAAAAATCTTTTAACCTTATATTTTTCATGCAAGAAAATATTTTGGCTTTGATATGAGCACAACCTTTAAAGCTATCTACATAACTGATTAACACTTAAATATGTATGCTTAATAAGAGCTTAATTCATCATATTGCATTAATAGTGTCATTAAATTCCTCAACTTAAGCATATTTGTAATTTTTGCATCTTTTGAATTAAATTCATCTTAATTTTGGTTTTTGTTATAGGTTTGGTACAATGGACATAACTTTCTATTTATAAATAAAAAAGGTGCAAATCTTGATTTTTCAGAAAGCTGATTAAGTTATCTACAAGATCATATTTCATAAGTATCATGAAATTCAGGCTCTTAATGGACCAAAAATGGGTTTGAAGTGAACCCATCTGTAGTTTTGGCCAAGGCTGACAATGCCTCTATATTTTGACTATATATCTTGATATGCGTATCCAAATCTTATGAAATAAGATGTTCTAGAAAGTTGAGAGAAATATCTACAACTTTCATGAAGACATGTGATCAAAATTCTAAATAATTGGTGGTCAAAATCGGTGCATATTATGATCCAAATTGTCAACAAGATATTTTACAATTGTCCCTTTATAATTTGACAAGTTTGCCCCTCAATGTATCCATAAATAGAGGTGCATTGTGACCTATTAGGGCATCTTAGTTTTGGCTGGGATATCTTATTATTGTGTTTTTCCTTTTGTGTTTTATTCTCTTAATGTTGTTAATAAATCATTTTCTTTTTTACAATTTATTTTCTTTCTCGCTTCTCGCTTAATGTTTCACTAAATTTTCTCGTGCTAAGGTGAAAGGATGAAACCCTTGATATAAGAATAAGGATTTTTTAACTCTTAACATGTGCTTAATAATCATAATCTTATGTTGTTTATTTTATATGTTTTGATATTTATTTTCTTAGCTAATCAATCTTGACATCACTCGTAAAGTGGAGATCTTGATCCATTATAGACCATTCTTGGCACATCAAATGCTTCGATCATTTCTAGATATCATATGATTCTTCCTTACTGACACAAGTCTAGTTAGGAACCTTCATTTTTTGTAGACATATGGTGATTGACACATTGGTTGCCTGAACTCATTTACAAGAAGTGGTATAAATATTGGTAATGAAATAAATATAATTCATATAACTAAAATGGGCTTAAATGACATACCTTTCGATTGGAACCTCCTTGATGTGTGGATTCCAATAGAATTATAACTGGGTTATTTATCCTTATTTGATATATCAAGAGCAGATCCCCCAAACTTAGCTTTCATTGTTATTGTGTTAATTTCTCTTACTTGTGTATTTTAAGTATTCTCATTTATTGTTTATGAATTTGTTCTTTTATTTGCTATGGTAGGTTTTACCTCCTATTTTCATGAATGGTTTTACCACATTTTATTTTTGTTTTACATTTGAATGATCAATTGTATCGCCTACCATATTTACTTATATTCGTTAATATCATCTTGTTAATTATTTAAATTGTTCAACCTTATTTCTCATCCTTTAGTTTGTAGTGCTAAATCCCTTTTCTCGTGGATGGACCCCGGTCTTACTGGGTTTATTAGTTCGACACTCCTATGCTTGGGAGATAATCTTATTTTTGGATTTGTCAAGTTTCTGGTGCCGTTGCCGGGGAAGGTAAAAATTTGGCGTACAAAATTCTAAGTATTCCCTTCTCTCTTTTTTGGATCTTAATTTTTCTTTTTCTATGTTCATCATTTCTTTTCTCCTTTAAATTTGCATGAAAATTTGGTCACGCACATCTAGTGGCAGACTTATTAGGAAAACATCATCTTCCCTAGAAAACATGGCCGACAATCAAGTGGAAAAGTTTACAGATGAATGGGACAATCGTTCCTAACAAAATGGTTAAAACCAACCAAGAACCCTCAGAGATTACATAAATCCGATAAGAACTAGTGCACCATCTTATGTAATTTCTCCTCCCAATGCAATCCATTTCAATTTCAAACTAAGTTTCGTTCGACTTTTACCCATCTTTCATGGCCTTGATATGGAGAACTCATATTCACACTTAAAAATCTTTGAAGAGGTGTGTAACTCTTACAGTGACCCAAATTATAGCATAAACATCATTATATTAAAGTTTTTACCTTTTTCTTTAAAAGATAAAGCTAGACATAGCTACAAAATTTGAGGTCAAGTTCCATTAGTTCATGGGATGAGATGAAACAACAATTTTTTAAAAAAATTTTCCTACCCATAGAACAAACTCTCTTAAAAGATAAATCACCACTTTCACTCAAAAACAAGGAGAAACCCTTTACCAATATTAGGATAGGTATAAAGAATTACTCAATATCTGTCCTTACCATGGCTTTGAAACTTAGAGAATAGTTTTACACTTTTATAAAGGGTTAACACCTCAAGATAAGCAACTAGTAGAGCTAATGTGTAACGGAGAATTTGGAGATAAAGACTCTGATGAAGCAATTGACTACCTAGATTCATTAGCAGACAAACCCCAAAATTGGGACACTGCTGGCACCTATGAGGTACCAAGCAAAGCCTCACCCTCAATATCTGATAAACGCATGAAAGTACACTCTTAAGCATAAATAATTAATGCTAATTGGACAGTATTATAAAGCTTTTATGATATTTTAGCATAATTATTTTGCTTATGCCTCTTTTACATTTGTTTCATTTCTTTTGCATTTTCTTTAGTCTTTATCTTGAAATAAAGTATTGTCCTTAAATTGTGATTAATGGAAATCATTTTTTCAGGTTTAATAAAATGGACACAACTCTCAATCTATAGATCAAAATGGAGAGATTATTGAACCTGGAGCAACATGTCTCAATTTTACACAAAGTTGAAGAACAATCAAAAGCCCAAATCCAACATTTGATGAGCCGAAATTGAGACACAAAAAAACCAAATTGTAGTTGTTTCTCAGCCCGACCCATGTCCAGTATTTGGGTCATATCTCAGAGAATACTTGTCCAAATTGCATGAATCTGGTGGCCCTAGAAAGCTGAGACAAAATGCTACAACTTTTATGTTTTCCACAAAGCCCAATTCGGTCCATTTGGTGGTCAAAAATCAGCTGCAAGTTGGTGGCCGACATTGTGGAAAAATTGGTGGAGGTTTGGTGTAATAGTTCCATTTCATCACCTATTTAAGGACAACTTGAGGAATTGAATGGGGGAGAGAAAAAAATCATTTGAGTTCACATTTTATCATTGTATATTACAATTCTCTCTTGTATTTTCTCTTTAGAAATGATAAGAATGAATTGTAAGTTATGCTAGAACTCTTGGTAAGGCTAGAGATGAACTTGTATGTGTAGTTTATCTATTTCTCCACTTTCATTCTACCTCAAGGGCTATAAAGATTGTATGTTTGTTTATGTGTTAAACTCTTTCTCATCTTGTGATTTCTTTTTAATCAGAAATTATAATTCTCAATTTCATATAAATTCAGTCATGTTTTCTTTATGTGATTCATGTTGAATTATAATTGTTACTGGTAGTTTCGTTTTATGAGTTAATCCTTTACTACAATATTGTCATGTGATATATTATCGCTCTTGGATAACTTGTAAGGATGAATGTTGTTGGTAAATATTGCTTGTAAAGAGTTTATGCATATCAAATACATGTGTTTATCATTTATGCTATACTATACATATTTTCGATTGATTGTTTGGGATGTGAAACTTTCAATTGAGTTATAATTATTAAATCAAAGTGGGGATTAGATTTACAAAACATATAAGTGATTCTCGATGCCTTACTTCTTAATTACCATCGATTGTTTCCAATTATTAAACATTGTATTTTCTTTAGAACTAATCACTTCAAAGTTAAATTTTATATCTTTATTATCTTTTATATTTTTGTTTTACTAACCTCTTTTATCAAAGGCCTCCTTGTGGATTCGACACCTCAACGTATACTACAATAACCGCGGTATATTTTGGGCGTAAACAAAAATTGGCGCCGTTGCCGGGGAGGTAAAATGGACGAAAGACGGTTTGTATTTTTTATTTCCTTTTCTTTTTTTTGGCCTAACTTGGAATAATTTGCCTAATTTTCCTAACTTTGACTAATTTTCCTAACTTTGACAAATTTGACTAATTTTCCTAACTTTGACTAATTTGACTAATTTTCCTAACTTTGACTAATTTGCCTAATTTTTCTAACTTTGACTAACCTTATTCCTTTTACTTTTCAAAGGTCGGCTTTGCCGCCTTGCTCCTTTTACTTTTCAAAGGTCGGCTTTGCCGCCTTGCTCCTTTTACTTTTCAAAGGTCGGCTTTGCCACCTTGTTTCTTTTACTTGTTAAAGGACGGCTTTGCCACCTTGTTTGTTTTATTATTATTATTATTATTTTACTTGTTAAAGGTCTGCTTTGCCGCCTTATTTCTTTTACTTGTTAAAGGACGGCTTTGCCGCCTTATTTCTTTTACTTGTTAAAGGTCGGCTTTGCCACCTTGTTTCTTTTATTATGATTATTGTTGTTATTACTTGTTAAAGGTCGGCTTTGCCGCCTTATTTCTTTTACTTGTTATTTGTTTTAATTTTTTTTATATTCTATATATACTTGTCAAAGGTTGGCTTTGCCACCTTGTTTGTTTTATTATTATTATTGTTATTATTATTTTACTTGTTAAAGGTCGGCTTTGCCGCCTTTACTTGTTATTTGTTTTAATTTTTTTTTATATTCTATATATACTTGTCAAAGGTTGGCTTTGCCACCTTGTTTGTTTTATTATTATTGTTGTTATTATTCTCTCTAACTTTTGTTATCTTATTGCTTTTTGACTTTATTTGAGAACTTTCTTCTGTAAAAAAAAAAAAAAAAAAAAAAAAAAAACAAAAAGAGAGACAAATTGTGAGTGATGTATGAAGCAATCTAGAGACAAACGAGGGAGATTTATGAAAAAATCAGAACTAGAACCACAACAAGATTTTGCAACCGAAGAAAAATCAATTCTTGGTTAATCTTCATCTTCTAATTCTGATACAATGAGCCAACATGAGGACAACCCCGTTAAAGCTCTAAAAGATTACTTGCATCTTACCCGCACAGCCACACCATCATGTATCATATTTCCACCTAATACACCAAAATTGGACTTTCACCCTGGGATGATACATCTTTTACCAACTTTTCATGGTTTAGATAGTGAAAACCTGTATGTGCATGTTAGAGAATTTGAAGAAGTAGTGGGCACCTTTCATAGTCAGGCCAATGCCATAGATTCTGTCAGGTTAAAATTTTTCCCTTTTTCTCTAAAAGACAGGGCAAAGAGTTGGCTATACTCTTTAAGGCCGAGATCCATAGGAACTTGGACAGAAATGACCCAAGTGTTTTTTAACAAATATTTTCCACAACATAAGACTAACGGCCTGAAAAGACAAATTTCCTCTTTCTCCCAAAAAGATAGTGAAACCTTGTACCAAACTTGGGAGAGATTTAAAGAGTTGTTAAACATGTGTCCTCATCATGGGTATGAAAATTGGCGCTTGGTTAGTTACTTCTATGAGGGACTAACAATTAGGGAGCGCCAATTTGTTGAGATGATGTGCAACAGGGAGTTTCTTCAAAAAGACCCTGAGGAAGCCTTAGAATTCCTCAAAGACTTAGCTGAAAAAACCCACACATGGACTGGACCTAGTGCTACAGATAGCACAAATAGGTCATGATCTAGTGGAATTTACCATCTTAGAGAAAAGGACAACCTTAAAGCCTAATTAGAAGTCTTAACTAGGGAATTGGAAGTCTTGAAAACCAAAGATAGGAAGGTCACCCATACAGTTGCTAAAGTTGAATCACAAGATCCATATTTTATTTGTGGAGGGGTGGAACACTTAGCTCAGGATTGTCCAACTTATAGTGAGATAAGAGGGGTGTACGAGGAACAATGTAACGCCTTAGGGATGTACAAAAAGCCTTATTCACCCTATTCTGAAACCTATAACCCTAGCTGGAGAAACCACCCAAACTTTAGTTGGAAATCTAACCCCCAAAACAACAACCAATGGAAACAGGAACAACAACCACCCAAGTCTTATCAAGCACCTCAATACAATGCACCACAAGTTAGGAATTCCTTAGAGGACACCTTACAAGCATTTATGGAGGCCCAAAATAAGACGAACCAAAAATTTGAAACAGTTCTTACACAAGTGGTGGAAGAGAACAAGGAGATCAAAAGTCAAATCACTAAGCTAACTAGTGCTTTGACCATACAAGAGCGAGGTAAGTTTCCATCTCAAACTCAATCTAATCCAAAAGGGCAACACATGGCACAAGCCTCTACTTTTGACACACAAAATCTCAAAGAGGTAAATGCCATCACTACTCGAAGTGGTAAGATCTTAAATGAGCCTACATTGCCAATCAACACTACCATGGAAAACAAAGATGTTCTCCCACAAAAGGAGGACATTTTTGAGAAAGAACTTGAAAAGAAATTTTCGATTCCAGTGCCTTTTCCCCAAGCTCTCAGATCTAATGGGAAAAACTCGAAAGTTCAAGGTGAGATTCTAGAACACTTAAAACAAGTTAAGATTAATCTTCCCTTGTTGCATGTAATTAAACAGGTTCCGGCTTACGCCAAAGTTATCAAGGATCTATGCACCATCAAAAGAAAGCACCATGTCAAGAAGATTGCATTCTTGACGGAACAGGTAAGTGCAGTCATTGAATAGAAAACCCCACCCAAGTACAAAGATCCAGGGTGTCCTACAATTTCCTGCCAGATTGGGACACATGAAATCAGTCAAGCATTGTTAGACTTGGGAGCAAGTGTCAATCTCATGCCCTATTCGGTTTACTTACAATTAGGACTTGGAGAGATCAAACCCACATCCGTAGTTCTACAATTGGCCGACCGATCAGTCAAGAAACCACGGGGAATAGTGGAAGATGTTTTATTACAGATTGATAAATTTTATTACCCTGTTGATTTTCTTGTTTCGGATACTCAGTCTGTGGTTAATATGGAGTCCAAAATTCCTCTTATTTTAGGGAGACCTTTTCTTGCCACTGCTAATGCTTTTATTAATTGCAGGAACGGTCTCATGAAATTATCATTTGGTAATATGACTCTTGAGGTGAATATTTTCCATATTGGAAAGCAACCACGAGAGGAGGATGATTGCTACGATTCATATGTGATAGACACACTTATCTCAGAGGAGGCTTATAGAAAACAGGATTTTGACTCTTTAGACTACTTTCTTGATTCTGAATTTGAAGATTTATTTTATCCTGATGATACAACTAATGTGTTTGATATTTTTGACTCACAGGATAAAAGGACTTGATTTTGGCAACCACGCCTTGAAGAATTGCCTCGTGGAAGAGAGAAGCCAAAACCCTCTAACTTAGAGGCTCCAAAAGTTGAACTTTCTCCATTGCCCAAAGGTTTGAAGCACGTTTTCTTGGGAGCAGGTGATACCTTTCCTATTATTATTTCTTCAGAACTTAGTGTTGACCAAGATGAAAAATTGATAAACTTGTTAAAAGAGCATAAGTCTACACTAGGATGGACTATAGCTGATATTAAAGGTATTTCTCCATTAATATGCTCCCATAGAATCCATCTAGAGGAAGGTACCCAACCTCGTAGAGACCCCCAAAGAAGACTTAATCCAACAATGAAAGAAGTGGTAAAGAAAGAAGTCTTAAAACTATTAGATGCAGGTATAATCTATCCAATATCTGATAGTCAATGGGTAAGTCCAACACAGGTAGTGCCTAAGAAATCTGGAGTAACTGTGGTTCAAAATGATAAAGGAGTGTCTATTCCAACTAGAGTAGTAACCGGATGGCGGATGTGCATTGATTATAGGAAATTAAATACAGCCACCTGAAAAGACTACTTTCCATTGCCTTTTATTGATCAAATTTTGGAATGTGTAGCTGGTCATCCCTTTTATTGCTTTCTCGATGGGTACTCAGGATATTACCAGATAGAGATAGCTCTAGAGGATCAGGATAAGACTACCTTCACATGCCCTTTTGGTACTTATGCTTTTCGTAGGATGCCATTTGGATTATGTAATGCACCAGCTACTTTTCAACGTTGCATGCTTAGTATTTTCTCAGACATGGTTGAAAAATGCATGGAGGTTTTTATGGATGATTTGACTGTTTTTGGTAACTCTTTTGATTCATGTCTACTTAACTTAAAATCTGTTTTGAGTAGGTGTGAAGAAAAAGGACTTGTGCTTAATTGGGAAAAATGTCATTTCATGGTGTCTTCTGGGATTGTTTTGGGACACATTGTTTCAGAAAGAGGAATGGAGGTTGACAAGGCTAAAATCGAGTTGATCTCTAAATTACCTACACCCAAAACGATAAAAGATGTCCGATCTTTTCTAGGGCATGCTGGTTTTTATAGGAGGTTTATACAAAATTTTTCTTCTATATCTAGACCATTGTGTAACCTCTTATTGAAAGATGCTGAATTTGTGTGGACTCAAGCTTGTGAGGACGCATTTCAGACATTAATTGCCAAACTCACTACTGCCCCTATTATGCAGTCACCTGATTGGAGCCTTCCATTTGAGATTATGTGTGATGCCAGTAACTATGCTGTAGGAGCAGTCCTTGGTCAAAGAAGGGAGGGCAAACCCTTTGTTGTTTACTATGCTAGTAGAACCTTAAATGATGCTCAAATGAATTATTCTACTACTGAAAAGGAACTATTAGCTGTTGTTTTTGCCTTGGATAAATTTCGTTCTTATTTAATTGGTTCACCTATTACTGTGTTTACTGACCATGCAGCTCTGAAGTACCTTTTTTCCAAAAAGGATGCTAAGGCCCATCTAATTAGATGGATTCTTCTTTTGCAGGAATTTGATCTAACCATTAAGGACAAGAAGGGCGTCGAAAATGTTGTAGCAGATCATTTGTCCTGTCTTGAGTTCCATGATTCCACTAATGTCCAACCCATTCAAGATGATTTCCCTGATGAACATCTTTTCACTATAAGCCAAGTACCATGGTATGCACATATTGTAAATTACTTGGTTTGCGGGGAAGTTCCATCTAACTGGAGTGTACAAGATAAGCGTAAGTTCTTGGTTGAGGTGCGTAATTTTTATTGGGATGATCCTTATCTTTTCAAATATTGCGCTGACCAAATTATGCGACGTTGCATTCCTGAGAGTGAAATTGCTAGTGTCTTAAACTTTTGCCATGGCACTGCTTGTGGTGGTCATTTCTCAATAAAAAAGACTGCTGCAAAAATTTTACAGTGTGGACTCTATTGGCCCACTTTGTTTAAAGATACTAACAATTTTTGTCGTTCATGTGAAAGATGTCAAAAGTTGGGGGCTTTATCTCGCCGTCATATGATGCCTCTTAGCCCTATTCTTGTTATTGAGATATTTGATTGCTGGGGTATTGACTTTATGGGACCTTTTCCTCCATCTTTTGGTTATCTTTATATTCTTCTAGCTGTTGATTATGTGTCCAAATGGGTGGAGGCTATGGCTTGTCGTACTAATGATAACACAACCGTGGTAAAATTCTTAAAAGAAAACGTGTTGTCTAGGTATGGTACGCCACGTGTCATCATCAGTGACCAAGGGACACATTTCTGTAATCGTTCTTTTGAAGCTTTGATGCGCAGGTATGGTGTTCTTCATAAGATTTCCACCACATACCATCCACAGACAAATGGGCAAGCTGAACTCGCAAATAGGGAGGTGAAGCAGATTCTAGAAAAGACTGTTAACCCGAATCGCAAAGACTGGTCTTTACACCTTTCTGATGCATTATGGGCTTATCACACTGCGTACAAAACTATTCTAGGGATGTCTCCATATCGCCTTGTCTATGGGAAAGCTTGTCATTTACCTGTTGAGCTAGAACATAAAGCTTATTGGGCTGTCAAAGCCCTTAACTTTGATTTGAGTGTTGCAGGTCTTCAAAGAAAGTTACAATTGTCTGAAATAGAAGAATTGCGGAATGATGCCTATGACAACTCCAAGATTTACAAGGCTAAGATGAAAGCGGCTCACGACAAACAAATCTTGAGGAAAAACTTTGAGCTAAATCAACGAGTTTATCTTTATGATTCTCGATTGCATTTACACCCTGGAAAGTTGAGATCTCGATGGACTGGACCATTTGTCGTAAAGCACGTTTTTTCCAATGGAGCGGTGGAGATTGAGGACCCCACTGATGGACGAATTTTCAAAGTTAATGGGCAACGGTTGAAAAATTATGTGGAAAGGGAAAGTCAGTTTATGTGTCTCGAGGAGATCTCTCTTGAGCCTCCTGTCTATCCTAATTAATCAGGTTCTATCTGTCTCATCTATCTGTACCATATCTTGACTTTTGTACCATATCTTGACTTTTGTACCATATCTTGATTTTATTTTTGTTTTTATTATTTGGTTGTCCTTGCTTTTATTATTTATCTACCCCATATCTTGACTTTGTCTTTGTTTCTATCATCTATATGTACCATATCTTAACTTTAATTTTGCTTTCTTTATCTCGTTGTCTTGCTTTTATTATATGTTTTTCCTATAACTTTTACTTTATTTTCTGTTTTTGCTTTTATTTTCTTTTGCGTGTTTTATTTTACTTCCCGGTTAAGTGGCGGATACGGTACTCCGTGACTAATTAAGTCGGTTTTTCAGTTCCCTAAAAACTGTAACCCAAACAAAAATCGTGCATTCTTTTACCTTTCAAAATGGATACGATTCTTTCAAACCTTCGTAGACATTTTCCTTTTCTTCCTCCAAATGCATTGCTCAAAATTTACAAAGCACGGTTTGCAAGGTTAAAATTGCTAATGCTCATGGGTTTACCTGTTGATATACGATGGTTAATTGAAGCCAAAGTTCGATTATCTGGTGAATGTTCAAAAGCCTTTGTTTCCTTCATGCCTGGTTTGGGTAAAAGCTCTTACGCGAAAAAGCGAAGAGCAAATAAATTACAAGTTTGTCACAAATGTGCACGATGGACCTGTAACAAGCGATGTCGCTCTTTAGGATATGTGTCTGTCAATCGAGAAGATAAGATTCAGTTCATTAAGGATGGACTGAGTAAGGAGTCTCTAGATAATATCTTGTTGACTCTTGAGACGCATCCTTGTGGACTTGTGCATCGAGAGATTTTAAGATTATGGACACAATTTCGAGAAGAGCAAGAACGCTATAGTCTCGGGAATCTGACTCAAAACGACCCTGTTTGCCAATTTATAAGAAAATTGGATGGGAAGCATATCCCCAACTCATAGAAGGTGTTTCAGCCGTTACTGGACGTAAAACCAGAGGAAGATGTGAGCCACAATCACAACTACTTGTACATATGCATGCTTGCCGTTATTTTTGAATTTCTATTTTTATTTTTATTTTCAACGTTTGTCAGACAAACAGTTGAGCTACCTATATAGATGTCATTATTGTACTACCTTTTTGCATTCTATAAATACATCTCATGTTCTTCATTTGCATATACATAGTTAGTGAGTTGTATCAAAATGGAGGGAACCTCAGCTCGTCGATTCCGAAATATATGTGTATTTTGTGGATCTCAGCCTGGTAAAGATATAGCTTTTTTAGAAGCAGCTCATAATCTTGGTAAGGTTCTAGCTGAGAGAAAACTTCATTTAATTTGTGGGGGAGGTAACCATGGGTTAATGGGGTGTGTGTCAACAACTGCATACTCAAGAGGAAGTCAAGTTTTAGGAATTATTCCTAAAGCTTTAGTTAACGTTACTGGAAAAACAGTTGGAGAGGAATTACAGGTCTCATCCATGCATGAACGCATAGCTCGTATGATTGTAAATGTAGATGCCTTTATTGCTTTACCAGGAGGTTTTGGAACAATGGAAGAAATCTTTCAAGTTGTCTCTTGGGCCCAACTCAATATCCACCAGAAACCCATAGGTTTGTTGAATGTCAATAATTTCTTTGATTGTTTATTGTGTTTTGTTAATCAAGCTGTGGAACAAAGATTTATCTCACAATCAGCACAACGGATCCTTGTCTCTGCCTCAACTGCTGATGAACTAATTGATAAATTGCAAGCTTTTGTTTATGAACCTGACCCTGAAGCATCTCAAATTAATTGGTCAGTGGGAATGAGCAATGAGAGAAAATTGGATTTGACACTTCATTTGTAACTTTTCTTACTTTTGGCTTTATTCACAATATTTTATTAAGTGTTTTTCAGGTTTGTTTCTCTTGAATAACTGAAGCTTCAGGTGATGTCTCTTATACTTTCTCCTTCTACATTTAAACATTGAGGACAATGTTTCGCTCTGGTTGGGGGTTAGATAGGAGGCATATGTTTTGTATTGCATTTCAAAAAAAAAATCTATTGGTCTGAGAATGGCAGTGTAAAGAGTTCATTATCTCTTGAGACGCATTCTAGATCTATTAGATCCAGAATGGCAGAGTAGGGAGTATAGTTTTGACCTCTTGAAACGCATTCTAACTAGTTGATTTGTTTTTTATTTTTGAATTGTATTTCATGCACAGCTGTTTATTGCATGTGTTCTCGGTAATTCTTGTCTAAATGGGTTTGTTTTTCTATCTAGGTATGATTTCAAAATTATTGGTTTGAGTCATCTTTTCTATTTAGGTTATCAAATAATGATTTCTGAAATTATTTTGAGCACAATGATAAGCCTTGTGGTAAGATGGATGATTCAATGTATATAGCCAAGAGAATTCTCATGTTTAAGTTCACATTTTTTTAATCTCACACATCTTTTGTGAGTGAGTGGAGAGGTTGAGAAAACAGCTTACGAACTTTCATTGATCCTTTGAATTGATTAATCCTTGTTTAGAATGTCATTACTCGAAATTGAGCTAAGGGACGATTCAAGATGAAATTTCAATTCTTGTGAAAAAAAAAGAAAAGAAAAAAAAGAAGAAAGAAAAAAAAAGAAGAAGAAGTCAGTTCGATTCAATAATGTCTTCATTCAATTTTAGAAGATAGAAGTTTTATGAAGCAGTCTTTTCTCACCAAGCTGTATTTATTCACTCAAGATAAATGAAGTCCTAAAGGTAGCATGTTGCAAGAATGGTTTGATTCTAAACATTGGATTTTCCTATCTTTGGATCAATGTTAGTTGTCTGCCTGTCCTTAAATGTGACCTTTTCTTGTGTGTTTATTCTGTTTTCCAACTCCATGAGAGAAATCATAGCCTTTTTAAACAGTTGTTCACCTGTGAGGATATGGAGTTGAGGCTTTTACATAGAGTAATTTTCAAGGCTATATGTTTTGCAGTTTGTGGTAAGAAGGTTTGGCTTGATTCACATGTACTCAGTTTTGGAAGTTATGATTGAAATAACCTTTATAGCAATTGTGATCTTGAACTGACTTTTTGTTTGAAATGTTGAAGTAGTTCTTCATGCTTCATTTACGCTTGAATTGCTAGGGACTAGCAATAAGCTGGCTGGGGATGTGATAAACGCATGAAAGTACACTCTTAAGCATAAATAATTAATGCTAATTGGACAGTATTATAAACCTTTTATGATATTTTAGCATAATTATTTTGCTTATGCCTCTTTTACATTTGTTTCATTTCTTTTGCATTTTCTTTAGTCTTTATCTTGAAATAAAGTATTGTCCTTAAATTGTGATTAATGGAAATCATTTTTTCAGGTTTAATAAAATGGACACAACTCTCAATCTATAGATCAAAATGGAGAGATTATTGAACCTGGAGCAACATGTCTCAATTTTACACAAAGTTGAAGAACAATCAAAAGCCCAAATCCAACATTTGATTGGCCGAAATTGAGACACAAAAAAACCAAATTGTAGTTGTTTCTCAGCCCAACCCATGTCTAGTATTTGGGTCATATCTCAGAGAATACTTGTCCAAATTGCATGAATCTGGTGGCCCTGGAAAGCTGAGACAAAATGCTACAACTTTCATGTTTTCCACAAAGCCCAATTCGGTCCATTTGGTGGTCAAAAATCAGATGCAAGTTGGTGGCCGACATTGTGGAAAAATTGGTGGAGGTTTGGTGTAATAGTTCTATTTCATCACCTATTTAAGGACAACTTGAGGAATTGAATGGGGGAGAGAAAAAATCATTTGAGTTCACATTTTATCATTGTATATTACAATTCTCTCTTGTATTTTCTCTTTAGAAATGATAAGAATGAATTGTAAGTTAGGCTAGAACTCTTGGTAAGGCTAGAGATGAACTTGTATGTGTAGTTTATCTATTTCTCCACTTTCATTCTACCTCAAGGGCTATAAAGATTGTATGTTTGTTTATGTGTTAAACTCTTTCTCATCTTGTGATTTCTTTTTAATTCAGAAATTATAATTCTTAATTTCATATAAATTCAGTCATGCTTTCGTTATGTGATTCATGTTGAATTATAATTGTTACTGGTAGTTTCGTTTTATGAGTTAATCCTTTACTACAATATTGTCATGTGATATATTGTCGCTCTTGGATAACTTGTAAGGATGAATGTTGTTGGTAAATATTGCTTGTAAAGAGTTTATGCATATCAAACATGTGTTTATCATTTATGCTATACTATACATATTTTCTGATTGATTGTTTGGGATGTGAAACTTTCAATTGAGTTATAATTATTAAATCAAAGTGGGGATTAGATTTACAAAACATATAAGTGATTCTCGATGCCTTACTTCTTAATTACCATCGATTGTTTCCAATTATTAAACATTGTATTTTCTTTAGAACTAATCACTTCAAAGTTAAATTTTATATCTTTATTATCTTTTATATTTTTGTTTTACTAACCTCTTTTATCAAAGGCCTCCTTGTGGATTCGACACCTCAATGTATACTACAATAATCGTGGTATATTTTGGGCGTAAACAATATCCAATAGAAGCATTTACAACTTTAGGGAATACCATGACCTTCAAGCCAAATATGCATCCCTAGCTAGAAAAGTCGAGGCTTTAGAAATGAAAAAGAGTGGTCAATTGAATTCTATTTAAGAAATTGTTGGTCACATTTTTAATGATAATGACCATCCTACTGATGAGTGCCTAACTTTGCTTGCCTTTAGGGAATGCCTCCATTAACAAGCCAATGCCTTAAACACTTTCAAAATGTTAAATCACAATCCATACTCACAAACCTACAATGGTGGTTGGAGAAATCATCCTAATTTTAGTTGAAAAAATGACAATCATGCACAATCTCCACAAGTCTCTTTTCAAACACAGCAAAACTTTCAAAATTCTCATGATCATGCATATGTTCCTCCTCCTAAGAAGGACCTTGAAGAAACATTACATTCATTCATTACAAGGCAAGAGACTTTCAATCGTCAAACTGCTTAAACATTAGCAAATTTGTCAGACACTCTTGCAAAATTTGCATCCATATTTAGCATTCAAGAAAAAGAGAAATTTTCTTCTCAAACATTACAAAACCCCAAAGATTAAGCTAACTAATCAAATGCGGGGAGTTCAAGTAACCATTATGTGGACTAAGCTAAATCAGTCATGACACTTCGCAATGGTAAGGTTGTTGAAAAACACATTCCAAAACCTTACGAGAGAGAAGATGAATCGATCTCTAAAGGTCAAGATGAGGTTACCAAACCAACACCTAGCGAAGAAGGAACCAAATCCCCACTTATGCCTCAATTTCCTCAAGCATTAACTACACAAAAGAAGCTAACTCACAATTCTGAAATCTTTGAAATTTTCAAATAGGAAAAGGTCAACATTCCCTTGTTAGATATGATCAAACAGGTACCTTCTTATGCAAAATTTTTGAAAGATTTGTGCACTGTGAAAAGAAAATTGAATATAAAAAAGAGGGCTTTTCTAGCTAAGCAAGTAAGTGCTATTCTTCAAAACAATAATATAGTGAAATATAAGGATCCAGGCTGTCCTACAATTTCATGTGTCATTGGAGATCATAAAATTGAGCAAGCTTTACTTGATCTTGGTGCTAGTGTAAATTTGCTTCCGTACTCGGTTTTTCAAAAACTAAATCTAGGTGAGTTAAAACCAACTTTTTGACTCTTTTGCTTGCTAATAGATCAATTAAAGTGCCTAGAAGATGTGTTAGTACAAGTCGATAAATTCATTTACCTAGTGGATTTTATCGTCTTGGATATACAATCAGCAGAAGTATGTAATTCAATTCCTATCATTTTAGGGCGTATATTTCTAACTACCTCTAATGCTTTGATTGATTACAGGAATGGAGTCATGAAGCTATCAATTAGGAACATGACATTGGAACTTAACATTTTTAATATGTGCAAACAATCACATGAAGAAGATGATGAAATTGAGGAGGCTAATATGATTGAAACTATTGTGGAAGACCATATTCAAAAGGGAGTTTTTCTGACCCTTTGGAAACATGTTGAGTCAATTCATTATAATCGAATATGCAATTAGAGCTTGATCTTTCTAATATATGTTCTTACTGAATTGTGCACAGGTGATGGAAAAATGCTCAAAACCATGATTCGATGAATTAAGGCAAATGAATGAAAGCAAGAAAGAGGAAGCTCCCAAGTTAGAACTGAAACCCTTACCTGAAAGACTGAAATACGCATATCTTGGAAAGAATCAGACATATCCGGTGGTAATTTCTTCATCCCTCATAAGCGAACAACAAGGTAAGTTGATAAAAGTGCTTAAAAGACATAAAAATGCAATTGGGTGGACTTTAAAAAGACATAGAAGGTATTAACCCTTTGATTTGTACACACAGAATATATTTAGAAGAAAATACCAAAACATTCCAACAACCTCAAAGAAGATTAAATCCACATATGAAAGAGGTCATTAGGGCTGAAGTTCTTAAACTGCTTGATGTAGGAATTATCTACCCTATCTTGGATAGTATGTGGGTAAGCCTTACACAAGTAGTACTTAAGAAATCTGGCACTATAGTAGTAAAAAATGAAAAGGGTGAATCATTGCCAACTTGAGTCTCATCTAGTTGGAGGATATGCATTGACTATAGAAAATTAAATGCCATCACCAGAAAAGATCATTTTCCCTTATCATTCATTGACCAAATTTTAGAAAGAGTAGTAGGGCACTCCTACTACTGCTTTCTCGATGGATACTCAAGCTATTATTAAATTCCTATTGCACTTGAAGACCAAGAAAAGACCACATTCACTTCCCCCTTCGACACTTTTGCATTTAGAAGGATGCCTTTTGGACTTTGTAATGCCCTAGCCACTTTTCAAAGATGTTTGTTAAGCATTTTGAGTGACATGGCTGAGCATTGTTTAGAAGTTTTCATGGATGATTTAACTATCTTTGGAAATTCTTTTGATAATTGTCTTGAAAACTTAAAAAACGTCCAAAAAAGGTGTGAAGAAAAATGTCTTATTTTGAATTAGGAAAAATGTCATTATATGGTTACTTTGGAAATTATCTTAGGTCATGTGGTGTCTTCCAACGGAACTGAAGTGGACAAAGCAAAAATGGAATTAATTTCCTATTTGTCTCCACGAAAAACAGTCAAAGAGGTTCGTTCATTCTTAGGTCATGCCGAATTTTATAAGAGGTTCATAAGAAATGTTAATACTATATCTAAACCTTTTTATAACCTCTTAATAAAAGATACTTCTTTTGAATGGACTCAAGAATGTCAAAATACCTTTGATAAGTTAATTGAACTTTGAACAACAAGTCCAATTATGCAATCTCCTGATTGGTCCTTGCCTTTTGAATTGATGTGTGATGCGAGTAACTGTGCTGTTGGTGTTGTCTTAGGACAAAGAAGAGAATGTTAGCCTTATACAATATGCTATGCAAGTAGAACTTTAAATGATGCACAAATGAATTACACAACAACTGAAAAAGAACTACTTGCAGTAGTATTTGCATTGGACAAATTTTGATCTTATTTAATTGGTACTCCAACGATTGTTTACACTGACCATGTAGCTGTGATATATTTCATGTCTAAACATGATGCAAATCCTGGTTGATACGGTGGATCTTATTGCTCCAGGAAGTCAACATCATAATAAAAGATAAGAAATGAGCTGAAAATATCGTTGCAGATCTTCTGTTAAGATTAACGACAGAGACATTAATCGAAACTTCACCTATCAAAAAACTCTTTTCCTGATGAATTTTTATTCTCTGTTACTACAGTACATTGGTTTGCGAACATTGTAAATTTTCTTGCAACAGGAGAAATGCCTCCTCATTGGAATGCTCAAGATAAAAGGAAGTTTTTGACCAAGGTAAAAAATTTTTATTAGGATGACCCATATCTATTCAAATATTGTCTTGACCAAATAATTAGAAGATGCATACCCAACAATAAGATAAATAGTGTCATTAATTTTTGTCATTCTGAAGCATGTGGAGGACACTTTTTGTCTAAAAAAATAGTTGCTAAAATTATGCAATGTGGATTTTATTGGCGTACCTTATTTAAAGATGCACATGCATTTTGCAGAACTTGTGAAAATTGTCAAAAATTGGGATCCATTTCAAAACAAAACATGATGCCTTTGAATGCCATTCTCGTTGTTGAAATCTTTGACTCATGGGGTATTGATTTTATGGGACTTTTTCCACCATCATTTGGTTTTGTGTACATTCTTGTTGCAGTAGACTATGTTTCAAAATGGATTGAGGCAATTCCATGTTGAAACAATGATCACAAAACAGTTATCAAATTCTTGAAAGAGAATATCTTGTGTAGATTTGGAATTCCTCAAACCATTATTAGTGATAGGGGCACACATTTTTGTAACAAACCATTTGAAACTTTAATGAAGAAATATGGAATCACTACAATAAATTTTAAAATACTTGACACATTAGTTTTTATATATTTGACCATTTTTTGTAAAACCGTAAAGTATGATGTACCCAAAAAAAGTCAACATAATTTTTGCTTATATTTGACACTATTAATTTCATTTTATTTACAAATTTGCCATCCTATATATATTATGTTTTCATTCCCTCTTTTTCTTTTGCCCTAAATCGATTTCCCTCCACTCTTTCCGTCGTTCCCTCGCTTTCTCCTTATCTCCCTCGCTCGAATCCCTTATCTCCCTCACTCGAATCCCTTATCTCCCTCACTGATCAATCTTTCTCTTTTTCAATCGACTCTCAGTACCTCAATCCCTCATCTCCCTTGCTCCCTATTCACCGGTATCTCTTCCTCAATCCATCACTCAGGTCGATCGGTCTGTACTGGTTTCTCCGTCATCGGTTTCTCTAAGTTCATGTAAGCTTCTCTCCTCTCCTCTCCTCTCTCTCTCTCTCTCTCTCTCTCTCTCTCTCCTTCTCTCGCTCTCCATTCTCTTTGATTTTTCTGGTGCAGTACTGGGTTTTTTTTCTTTCTTATTTCTGGCAGGTTTGCTACAGTTTGCATGTGTGCATCGGGAAGGAGAAAAGGGCTTTCAGAACTTTATATCTTTTTAAATTTGGTGCTTATTACAGATTTTGGCATCAATAATAATATAGCAAAAGGAGCCGGTGAGAATTGTAGCTCTATAAATCGATTTTTCATTTCTATACTTTCTTTGTTGGATATATTAAGTTTGTTGATTTGTTTAACGTTTGATGTGTTTGCAGTCTGTTTGGATGGTAGTCTGCCTGCTTACCACTTTAGTCCGGGCTTTGGTGCTGGAGTCAACAATTGGTTGGTGCATATTAAGGTATGTTATAGTCCATATATGGGCATGATTGAGGCTAACAGATCTTTACATCGCCAAAAGGCTGTAAAAGTCTCAATTTCTTTGTTAATTGTGCTGGAACTTTAGTGTGGCCTTCTGCTATGAATTCTACGCTGTCTGGATAAAGAGATTTCAATCTTATTAATTTTAAAGGTTATTATGAGCTATTTAGTTCTATAACACTGAGTTTGGCTTGGTCAAAAATTTAATAGTTTTTAAATCTGAAAGATATGGATTAACAAAGTTCCTCTTTTTTTTCCCCTCTTGTTCATATACATATTCTGGACATAATGTCTTTTGATTTGGGGTCTCAGGGAGGAGGATGGTGCAACAACATCACAACTTGTCTTTCCCGTAAAAGTACCCGTTTAGGTTCATCTAAGGAAATGGTCAAGCAAGTTGCTTTTTCAGGGATGCTGAGCAACAAGCAGAAGTTTAACCCAGGTATGGTTTTTGTTTCACGGGTTGACACCTTTTCTAATTTTGCCTTCGGCTTTTTTGACCTTTGATTTTATTGATGTATTCAAATTTTGTTTCCTTTTCTAGACTTCTACAATTGGAATAAAATCAAGGTTAGATACTGTGATAGGGCATCATTTACTGGCAATATAGAAGTTGTAAATCCAGTAAGTTAGATATTGTGACAGAGCATCATTTAAGATAGGTTTTTCTTTATTTTTATGTTATTTGGTTCTCTTTTTGTGGGATTCTTTTTTAATTAATTAGTGATTTGATCAAAAAACTAACCTTCACTTCAGAGGAGCAAGGGTTTTTCGTGCTGTCATTGATGATCTATTAGCTAAAGGGATGAAAAATGCTGCAAATGTATGAACAAATTATCATTTTTCTTTTTCTTTTCTTTTTTCAAATATTTTTTTAATGGCATTGTAGATAACTTATCAGAACTGATAACAGGCTGTTCTTTCCGGCTGTTCAGCTGGGGGATTGACTTCAATCTTGCATTGTGATAACTTCCAAGCTCTCTTGCCTGCGACTGCTAAAGTAAAATGCTTTACTGATGCTGGTTATTTTGTCAATGTGTATGCTCATTATAAGCCTTCTACCTGACCTTACATCCATGAAGTGTTTCTTCAGTTGCTGTTGTTTTCTGTAATTTAACAGCATAGCTTTATTCAACAGGAAGGATGTTTCTGGAGCAAATCACATTGAACAGTTTTACAGTGAAGTGGTTGCAACCCATGTACTCCTCTTTCTCTCATGGACTTTAGGACATGTGCACACACTAGCACTGTCATGATTGATTTTACATTTTTTTTAATAAATGATATGTGCAATTCTTATTTTTACTCGAGATTTTGATTACCTGGAATATGCCCTTGCTTCCTCGTAGATCATGCACTCAAGTATTTAATATTTTTTCAAGTTTATGACATGATCTATAAATTCCTCTCTGTTATGGAGAGAATTTACTTGCGAAGAATTATCTGCTGACTCTTAATATGAATCTTTTGTGCAGGGATCAGCTAAGAATTTGCCTGCTTCCTGCACTTCGAGATTGAAACCAGGATTGGTGAGTGTTGCAATTTTAATTTTCTTGGCCTTTGTCATTTGCCTTTGGATCTTAATAGTTCCTTCTAACAAATTGACAGTGTTTCAATTACAGATTTTGGCATCAGTGCCGGCCAAGAGAATTTAGTTGCAATGGTTAGTGATAGAAAGTATTTGCGCTTTCATTCATCATTGCATACAGCTTTCTATTGCTCTTTTTATGTGGATTAATTACTAATTGTTACTTTCTAGTTACTTTAGAACATAGATATTAACTATGAATGTCTCAAAGATGTTTCTAATCTGTCTCGAATGTCATACAATTCTAGTATCTACTTTTCTCAGAACCGTTACATACATGTTACCTAACTATAAACTAATTCCATCCAAACATATAAACCAAGTAAAAACTAATTACAAGTAATAGTTTTGAGGAATGAATCGTAACTCATATTGGTTAAGCCTATACCAGTGTACCTCGAACAAACATTACTTTCCAAAGATGACAATACCTAAAATAATGTTGTTGTCTCTCTTTTGTTTTCATTGCTACTTATGGTTTGATCACCCGTAGCTGAAGACATTCTGCAATCCTACTAGACTATTCTACCCTTACTGGTCAAACTGTGAAATCATCTAAAGAAGTTGCGATCTTCACTACCTCAAATTGGCAGCTGCAAAATAAGTTAAATATGATTAACATGTCTACAGAGGGAAATTCAAAACCTAACAATTCCAGGAAAAAAAAAGGACTATTATGTACCAATCTACAACTGTAACTTCTCTATCATGACTTTTCAACATGACAGGATGAAAATGGGGCTTGTTAACCTGGTTTGATATCAACTGTTTAGATTTAAACTAATTTAACATCAATCTTAAAGAAATATTATGAATGCAAATTATGTGGAAATGATAATAATAATATGTTATATTGATTTTGAGATGTTTGGTTCTTCAGAAAAATTATGTCGAATTTCTTCCAGTTGCAAATGGAGCTTTATGTATAGAACATCAAATAAAAATTAGATTTTTAAGAAAATTGTCTTGCTTGGTAGAGCTAGGTAGCATGAGGGTCAAAAGAGAGAAAGAAAAGATATGTTTTCATGTTTTGGTTGAGTTAAGAAGCAACTGAAATTTGATAGCCACTGATTAGTTTTGAAGTACTCAATTGTGATTCTCGGATGAGTCATCTTGATGTCTAATGGATGGCTTTTGGATTGTATTAGGGTTGGCAAACAAGAAAATAGTTACAATTCAACCTGGGAAAGATCAATCTGTAGTGCTTGCAACTACTAAGTCTAAGAAACAGAGTAAACTGGCCACTTTGCTTCGCAAATCTATAAGGAAAAAAGAGTTCTGCCAGATGGCAAAGGCTGTAACAAACCAGGTAACTAAAGAATAATTTTTTGTTGTATTTATGACTGATGGTTTTGATTGTTTATTGTTGTGTAAATTCTCTATGTTTATATACCTGCTGTGGTTGATAAAAGGTATTGGGTGAAAGTTCATGTGGTCAATAGTATTTTAAAGTTTAATAGTTTTGGAAGGGATTGTTTACTGGAATGTTTGCCTGGATTAAATACCTTGCTTTTGTGATTTTTAATGTGCAAGCCAAGTTTGTAATTCTAATATGCTTGTACTACTTGTTTGAGTTTCTCCATTGCACTTGTACTTGTTTAATGACTGAAAAGTACTTTACAGAAAGATATTTATATTTTGTGTGCATCTTCAGACTATAATAATGGCTGCCATCTCAAAATAAGCTGTGCATGCAACTAAACCGGCCCCTGCAGTGCAAGTGGATTGTAGAACAGCAGTGCTGGATAATGACTTCCCCTGTTTCCTCATATGGTTCACTATAAAATTAATATAAAATATCTAGCATTGGGCCAAGCTATTAAATTTGTTTCATGCCTGACAACTGGTTAATGCCTAAATTATATGGTCAAATGCCATTCAAAAGGCCAATTTAGAAACTTTCAAATTAATGTTTCATTCAAAGATCCAACGATATAATTCATAAACATTTATAAATATTGATATTTATATCTCTCAGTTTCTTAACATCAACTAGCAGCTCCTTAAATTCAATTTGATGACCTACTTGTGATTTTATTGGACACTTATAATCAACATAAACATATGGTGCATCCCATTCTTGTTGAGATAATGAGTTCACAAATGATAGATAAGATTTAGCACCTAAACAAGTCAATGAGTGCAAGTTACCTGGGAGAATGAATGAGCTACAAATTATAAATTAATAAAAGTTGGCTTTCATTTTCTTCTGAAAAAAAAACAAAAAAACTACGATTTCATTAATCCAGAGTCAAGGCCTTTCCTCTTTTAGCCCTTCCTGGTCCTGGACATGTTTCAGGGTAGAGTTTGGACTCTTCTATTTTGTGCTTCAGTACATTTATTAACAATAAAGGTACTTATGCAGAAGTTCACTCTATGCCCATTTCTAAAAAACTGAAATGAGCTCAAGATCATTACTTTAGAATGCAGCTAAACTACTAAAGACACCAGTAAAGTATCAGCACTGGAACTCTTGTGCAAGGAAATTAAAAGCTTGTTACGATCAGTGAGTCTGTTGATTAGTTCTAATGGTGGTTTCCTCTGCTATGATTATACGAACTGAATTTTCAGAACAAGTGCTTGATAAAATTAGTAGAGAGTATGTTGCTTCTTCTTAAACCCAGTCCCTCTTACCAAACAATACTTACATAATATTATTTCTTCTGGATCCATTGTTGGTTTCCAGAAGTACCAATAGAAATCTGATTATCAAAATAAAGAAGTCATCAATGAACTATATATTAAATTTTAAGGTCTTTCTTACACATCCCTACTATTAGATAAAAATAAACTTAATACATAACTGAAAATCATCACCGAGACCCAGTATTTGCCTTCCCTTCAGCGAAAGCTTCAGCAGTCTTCGACAATCACTTTTTTTTGTGTAAAATAATATAAACAATAAAAAACCAAAATTATTAAATAAAATAAAAAAATTAAAACTGCAACAACAAACAGATCCGCACAAAATATATTATGGCCCCAAAGTTCCGAACAAATTCACCAATTATAATTTTAGTCTCCTAGTGTTGATTGCTGGCTTCACATATCCTATTATAATTTTGATATGCATATTTTTTTTTCACATTCTGAGTTTCCAATTATAAGGAGCACTTGTATGATGTAGTACACTTTGTTGGTATGTATTTTCAGACTAATGTGACAGTTAAGGATTAGTTGGTGCAAATTAAATAATAAAAACTGTTTTTTGGGTTAGAGGAAGGGGCAAGTTAGGGCTGGAACATGAACAGGAATCTGAGACTATTATAAGGGCAAGGAAGTGCAGCGGCATGACGAAAACAATCGATTAGTAATAGGAGATTGAGATGTTGAATTTAAAGGTAATAGGAAATTAAGTTACATGAGTGCTCATAATAAACTTAATCATACATTTTTATTCTTTTGATATCATTTTACTAATCTTCTGCATCAATATATGTAACTTTTAAACTGTCTTAAAATTAAAATTAAGCAATTCTGTTACATTCTTGCTCACCATGTGAGCCTTGTAGTTTGAATTTTCTCTATGTATGAAATATCTCACTTACAGGACTTTGATGCATAACTTTTTCTTTTATTTTTTAAATTTTTTAACTGATATTTCCTGGATCTTCTAGGCATCTGTGTGTCCATTTTCATTTGGTTGGTTAATGCAATCATTTTCATTTAGCCAGTTTTGGAATTTCTTATGGTTAAATTTTTATTGAGATTATTACCTTAAAATACCTTTCCTACTGGTATTATCTTCCTTCGGGGATATTCTTGTAGTTTAATGCTATCCTTTTGGAAATAGATTGCTGTGATGTAAAGTGCATTTGGTTAGGTAAATACGCAGTGGCAGCTTGAACTGTTCCTTTGTTAATATATGGAAGTTGCTGATAATATTTAATTTTATTCTATTATTGTTATTTATTATTTTTGATCTTTTTAGTTAAAATATGACGTCAAAACATCTAGAGTAGGAAGTTGATGATACTTTGTCCACCTTGTTTACTGTCTCCTGTTTTCATGCAGGGTGTCTCATTTGAGCTTGACGATGATATGGTTGCTGACGATGAACAAAGATATGCACTGCAAGACATAATCAACAACAACAAGTTCAGTGAAGGTTATCTTACTCTTGCACGTGATATTGAGGTTATGGAGCCCAAGTCTCCTGAAGATATTTACAAGGTTTGGAAGTGGATGTGGCTCTTGGGACCCTTATTATTATCATTATTATTTTTCAATGTCGAGGAATCCCCAAATCATTCTTAAAGTTCACTCCTGATCCTAGATTCTGCTCTCTATCATGGTTCCTTTGTTGCCCTTAACTTTTAAAAGTATTAAAAGTTTATTTTTATAATGAAAATTAGTGCAGTGAATAGTCATTGTAGTTAGACTTGCTGTTAGAGTTAGATATGATGGTATTGATTATTCTTCTGTTATGGGAGGATTGACAAAAAATTGTGCATAATCGATAAAGATCTTTCCAATGAGGTTTTTCTTAGGTAAACTAGAAAGTTTATATGATTTGCTACATTGTGAGCCTTTTTTTGCTCAATAGTTTCAATTTTAGATGCTTTGGTTACTAGCGGTATACTGGTTTATGCAATTTTATAATCTCTGATTGGTGAAAAACTTGTTATTGAGATGTCTTTTTACAATGTGTCCTTAATTTAGTTCATATTTCTAGCATAAAGTGATTTGGTTACGGTGTATGCTGGTTGCCTATAGATATTTGAGCTACACCTCATGTGGACCATTTATAATTAAAGTTGAAGTATTTCATTCAAAATATTTTCTTGAATCTTGTCAGGCATGGGCGGGCTAGTGTTGGGGCAAGTGTTGATTCTGCCAGGCAGAACTTGGCTGCTACATTTGTGAATGCATTTGTAAATACAGGTTTTGGTCAGGTATGATGTTTGAAATTTATTAGTGCAAAATAGTGTATGGGCTTGCATTCTATTGATATCAGTTTCTATTTTATGTTGCAGGATAAGTTAATGACAGTTCCATCAGATGCTTCAAGTGGTAGCTCTTCAGGAAACTGGCTTTTTAAAAATAAAGAACACGGGAAGATGAGTGCTGCAGCTAGTTTGGTATAAAGAACTTTTCATACTCTTCTTATTTTTTATTTTATCAATTTCTGTATAAGATTCTGATCGATATTTCTTGTAATAGGGCATGATTTTACAATGGGATGTTGATTCTGGGCTTGCCCAAATTGATAAGTATTTTCACAGCAGTGACAATCATGTAATTGCCGGAGCACTACTAGGAGTTGGCATTGTCAATTGTGGTATTAAGAATGATTGCGATCCTGTGAGTAAATTCTTTTCTCTTTTTTCATTTTAATTTTCTTTGATTTGCTGCTTGGAACATTGTGTGTGACTTTAATTGTTTCTTTTGCTCAATTGCTTTTCTAAGGCATTGGCACTTCTAAGCGATTATGTCAACAAGGAAGATCCATCTGTCCGAATTGGTGCAATAATGGGCTTGGGAATTGCATATGCTGGTACTCAAAATGATCAGGTGAGTTTATTTTATATGTATATATTGGCTTCTTTCTTTTTTTTTTTGAAAAATCCGGTGGGCGATGACAAATAGTTGTTCATGGTGACTTGGGCCGTCATTTTAAAATGCTGGATAAGACTGTCATGTTAAATTTTTAAGAAGCATTTGACCATACTTTGTCACTGAAATTTGATTGTCCAACTTTTAAATTGGTGGGTTAATTTCTTGTTTCTGTTCTTTTTTTGATTCTGTTATTTTAATTTATTTTGTGTGTACATATATATTGATTCTTTTGTTTCTGGGTGTTGGTGTGGATTTGCTTGTGCAGACCAGACATCGAAGGGGTTTTTGGCTAGATCTCTTGTTTATATTGTATGTTGTTTATTTATGTTGGGAGAAATATATATATAAATTTGTAATGCCAAATTCAACAGCCTTTATCTATGAACTCAAATATTTTTTTTCTTGGTCATGTTGTATTGACAAGTTTATAATGATAAGTTAGAATATGTTTGAACATGGCAGAGTAGAAGTTGATTAATTAGGTACTCAACAATTGTTTATCATATCCATATGTTCTCTCGGTGCTATAACTGTGTCAAGCTTCTATTATTCACATAAATTGCTCTAAAAACTATCTTAATGAAAAAAAAAACAGTTTATGAGCCTATTATACCCATAATTCAAGTTTGTGTTCAACTTGTTTTGGCTAAGAACTTTTGATGCCATTCCATGATGACCATGCATCAAGTTGTGTTGTGTGATAGGGTCCTATTGCATCGCATTATATTCTTGTCACAATGTGACATTGTTTTTGTTTGTTTGTGTTAAAACATGTTGCAGACTTTGCTAGTTTGTGGTCAAAACATTTACGAGAGTTTGGTAGTCAAGTTGGAGATGCCAAAAGATATGGAAATGGATACCTAACTCTCTATGTACTGATTATGTGATTTATCGGGTTATACTACGATACATACGTTGCATTTCAGGCACCTGCATTTAATATTAGGCTTCGCCTTGAGTAACTTTGACTTTTAGTCGAAGTGCTTTTGTTGTCAAGTTACAAAGGCAAAGGCTGCCTTTGTCACAAGCATCATTTGCCGTTCATAGAGAAGGATTGCTTTAAAAAAGAGTAATGTTATAACAAAGTAGGGATACAGAGCTTGCAATTGCAACTAGTCTTAATATTGGGTATAACAGGCTGTAATGCAGCTATCCAATCATGTGGTGTGTACCAAATATTTTTTGTCTAGATATGGTTCTTGACTAGGTCTAGTAGTCCACATTTCTACTTTCTCTTTCAAATCATCTCACTTCAGCTTTTTTCTTTCTTATCGAACAAATTAACAACATATAAAAATAAGTTAATTTTTTACGTTGCCTTCTTTGTCAGGTCGGTGTTCTTCTTCAGGAAGCTTCAATCTTAGTGACTGTAATCTAGTTGATGAAGCAATTCTTAGTGATTTTTTTGGCTGCTTTGCTTCATTGTTTATTTTATATCGAAGGCAAAACAACTTTGTTTCACCATGCTTTTGTTTTTTTCTGACCTTTTTGGGTGACTTGCAGTCAAAGCCGAGACCAAGGGAGCATGAATTGATTATTGTTGTTCCCAGAAGTAAAATTCCAACCATCATAGTGAGCTCCACTAAGAATAGAAAGGACTCTGAATTTTTGTGGAAGTAAGTTGTTGGGCTTCCTCATGGGCTGTGTTTTTTGTTTCCATGAGCATCCACATTTCATACTGTTTTGAATTGTCCGAGATATCTGCTTGGGTTATATAGGACCATTTTTGCCTTCTATATTTTCCTCTTAGCAAAATTGATGAATATACAAATAGGTAACAGAACTACATGTCATGAAGTCCCAGCTTTTATACTGTTTTGAATTCCTTAATCACTTTTTTATTTCCATTTGTTTACTTAGCTTCACTCATACTAAATTGTTGTCAACTGGTCATGATGTGTGCTCAATTGTACGTATGCCTTAATCACTTGCTTATTTTCATTTGTTTACTTAGCTTCACTTCCACTAAATTATCAACAAGTTATGATATGTGTCAAGGTTAGTTTAGTTATTAACTAAAATGCATCAAGTGCGACTTAAACCCTTTTCCTCTTTAGTAGAATTGAGTTCAATAATAGTGTTTTAACCATTCAACCAATTCTATTTGTATTATGTTTTCAAGAAAGAATATATAATATAAATAATTTTTTTGAAAAATATTTATAAATATATATATATATATATATATATTCATACTTGACGGTTCAAATATGGGCCAAACGAATATGTAATATTCAATACCATTCCCAAAAACTTGACAATAATAAAACGTCAAATATGGGCTAAACGAATATGTAATATTTGACAGTATCATTTAATAAACAGTCAAATATGAGTTAAAAATTCTGTAATATTTGACATTAACAAACAGTCAAATATGAGTTCTGCACCAAAAACGGACAAACAGGCAAATATTTGACTGTCAAATATTACCACAAATATTTGTCTGCCAAAAAAGAGTCACATATAAGCAAAAAATTTTTGTCATACTTGACAGTATCCAAACAGTCAAGTAAGACTTTTATTTACAACAATATTTGTTTGTCGAAAAAGAGTCAAATATTACTCTATGTTGACATACTTGACGGTTAAAAATAATCAAATATGTAAAAATTTTGTCATACTTGACAGTATCCAAACGGTCAAGTATTAAGAATTTTATTTACAACAATATTTGTCTGTCGGAAAAGAGTCAAATATTACTGACATACTTGACGGTTAAAAACAATCAAATATATAAAAATTTCGAGTTCAGAATATTTGACGGTTACTGTCAAATATTATTAACAATAATTTAAAAATTTTGACCGTTACTTTTGGCATATTTAACGGTTTATGTCAAATATTTATTCCATAAACCATCAAATAATGCTAAAAATTTGAATTTCAAAGGCATAAAACTTGACTATTTCGTAAGAGTCAAATATGTTATAGTTAATATTTGACTGTTTGACCAACGGTCAACTATTATCATATTTGACGGTGACATATATAACACGCAATAATCGTCAAATATTATCATATTTGACGGCTAAAAACAGTTAAATATTAACTTTTTTCTTGTAGTGTAATAACCCATAAAGTTTCTATTCTAATTTTGGGAGTTGAAACAAGTGGTCGTTGGTAGTGGAGTCCATTTGAGATTAAAAGGTGATCGTTGATGGTGAAGTTAATTGAAATAGGTGGTCGACCTACAAAATCTCGAAGGGTGGCAAAGCTCACGGAGAGAGAGAGAGAGAGAGAGAGAGAGAGAGAGAGAGAGAGAGAGAGAGAGAGAGAGAGAGAGAGTTCCTGGTTTTACTAAATTTTAATTAATTTTTGATGGAATGGTGTTGTTCTAGTGGAATGATGTGCGTGCTTTTGAGTTGGTGCTTGCTAGTTTTTCTAAATTTTAATTTTTCAATTTTTTTAATTGATTGTGAAGGTTTGGTTTTGGACTTTGATGTGAAATAGTAGTTATCTTGTATAACAAACCCCTTTTACTTTTTTTTGTTGGTTACACTATTAGTAATAGAATCCATTAGTTTGACAATTACGTAACGTGTTTTCAATTAATTAAAATGACAAATTGTTTCCTAGAACATGAAAACAACCTGCAAATACGGGTACTGTGAGGATCCACCCTAATAGGGTAGATTTGTGTGTGTGTGTGTTGGGGGGGTGTGGCGGGGTGGGGTGTGGGGGAGGAGATGAGGATAGGGTACATGTAGGTTTGGATGGGGGGGTGGGGTGGTGGGGGAGGAGATGAGGATAGGGTACATGTAGGTTTGGATTTTATAATCTGCAATTATATGGGGTGGGGATGGGATTCACAACTTTTACCCCACCCTACCCTGCAAATTAACATATTAAGTAAATCTATGGCATTAATACAGTTTAAATTAATGTGAGAATTTATTTTTTTCCATTTTCCACAAAAAATCCTAATTGTATTTTTCTTTTCTAATTCATTTAATAATTGTACCTTTTATTTAATCTTACAATGTAATTATTTTATTTTAGATATAGTTATAGATCATAAGGGTTGCTTTTCTTTTTTACTTACTTTTAAGATAAGGTTTCACTTTACAATATAAATAAAATGTGTAGTTTTGTTTTTATTTTTATTTTTGCAATTACTATTTTATATATAGTATTTTAGACTTTACTTTTAATCACTTTTTTTTTAAATATCAATTACAAGACATAATATGTAAAATTTAAAATTGCTTTACTATTTAAAAGTTATGAACTTGTGTTTGGCTTTGGTAAAAACAAAATCCAATGTGGTGTTGTGTGTAAAGACTAGCATTAATTTTCTAAAATATTTATTTAAAATTTATGATATTAAAGATCATTGAAACAAAAGACAGATTATAAAGAAATACTGATTTTTTACATAAAGAATTTAAAAATTAGATAAAAATAAAAAATTATTGCCCATAATAGACAGCCAAAATAATCAACATTAGATGATCTATTCAAACTAGTAAATTTTATTATAATTTGAAGTAATGTTTGATCAAAGAAATAGTAAAAGAAGTACAATGACCAGAGTTTTTGTCATCCTTGCAACCAAAGGCCATCAGATATGAAGTTAAAACCATCAATCTTGGAAGATTAACCATCATCAATTATCTTGCGTGAAGACATCACTAAATCCACCAAATTAATTATTATATGCAAAAGTTTTTATAGAGACATTTAATTTACATTGGGCCTTTTTTTTTAAGAAAAAATATTTCAAGCTTTAGGGATTAAAACTTAAATTTGATTATAAGAATTGTAACAACCATATAACTAGAACATCAAATACTATAGGGCCGTTTGGTATGGAGAGTAAGAAAGTTGGGAATGGGAATTTGAATGGAATCCGGCGTTTGGTATGCTTATTATTGTTTTTACTCTGAAATCTCATTTGCCCGTGGGCTTCGCATTACTATCTCGTGGGGGTAATATGAAACCTGTTTAGAACTTGAGTTTCAGATTCTTGGGAATCCTAATCCGTCCCTCTTCTCCCCCCTCTCTCTTTACCAGCCTCTCTTCTCTCTCTCAATCTCTACACATCTCTTTTCTCTCTTCTCTCATCCTTTAATTTGATGGTCTTTGTTGTGGTGGCACTTGTGATGGAAGTTAGTGGTAGTGCTCTGGGTTTGGAGAAGTGTCGTGGGTTTAATATTTGGATTTGAATTTCTGGGCTTTGTCTTTTGGATTGCTAGGTTTGGAAATTTTTGGGAATTAATTGTATATTTCTGCCTTTGGTACACTTTTTATTACAATGCTTTTAACATTCTTCTCCTCCTTCCTCATAGTGACAATGCATGAGTATTTTTTCCTAAGTTACTCCCAGTATCGCCTTTTTATTGCATTGAACTCCTATTCTGCAAGCCTCCCTTTGAAGTTATCAAAATATAGTATATTGGTTCGGTCCTCCCAATTACTTTCAGCTTTTAGCCACGCTATTGTCCAATAAATTTGCAATGATTACTGAATCTATCGTAAGGTAATTTAAAGATTTTTAGTCTGTAAATCGAAATCGCTGACATATCACTAACGTAAGTGGTGCGTGCCATGGGTTTGGAGAGCAGAGGGAGAAGAAGAAGAAGAGAGAAAAAAAAAAAAGGAAAAAAATGAAAGTTTGACTGCAAAATGTTTATTAGGCAAGAAAATGAAGAAAAAAAATATTTTCATTCTTTTATAATATAATATTTATAACAATATATATAATTATTAACATATTAAATAAAAATTAACACATTCTTGTGTGTAACTAAACACAGTAATTTGATTTCCACAATAATCAATAGACAAGATTCTTATGGGCAATCAAATACGGTAATATTAGTTCCCCAGATATCAGATTATCATAATCACTTTCTCAGTAATCTAGATCACATCCCTATGAAAGTAAATCTCCGTACCAAACAACCCCTGTATATCTAGTATATATCTAGATATATATTTAAGTAGATCCCAATTTCAGAAAATTGATAAATTTCAATTTTATGCCTTTTGACTGAATTTATCACTTTATGGGGATTTTATTATGGGATACATTGATAATGGAGGAAAAGTAAACAAAGAAATAATTACATTTACTAAACTTTCATTCTAGGACTCTTAAACTCTCAAGTTGTGAACATCTCCTAAACTCTCAAGTCGTGGGCATACTTAAACAATTATAGCATAAATTTTATGTATTATATTTTGACTAGAATGTATGAATACAATTTATTTAATTATATGAATGACTTCCAATTCTATCACCACTAGAAAACTGCTCATAGTTGGTAGTTTTGATTTGTCACAAAGCAAAATTTGTGACTCCTTGAATGTATCATGTATGACCATGTCACATATGGTCTTCTTGACTTTTTTGAAAACTACCAAAAGTTTTTGATTGTTTTCCACTGTCACAAAGGATGAAATAAAAAAAAAATCTATTACTATGTGACAGTTTTGGTTTTTTGATGGTGTTTAACTGTCAAAAACCATAATTATTAAAATAAAACTAGTTTAAATCTTGTGATATTTTATGGCTTTTTGACATTGTTTAACCATCTAATATCATGAAAAATTAAGGAAAAAAATTAAATTGGAGCTAGTGACAGAGTAAAACTATCAAGTAGGAGGAAGTTTAAAAAGAAATTTTTTTTGCTTTATTTGTAAAGCAGAAATATAGAATATGAAAAAATAGTAATATTACCTTATTTTGATGTGCATAAATATAAAATGGAAGTCAATATAAAATGAAAGAGCTATCTTTTAGAAAATTATAAATGTTGTGCTTATAAGGAAATTTATAGTAAGCAAATAATTATTATAGATGATCTACCATAGATTTTTTTTTAAACAAGAAAAATAGATAAATAACAAAATAAACTCCCTCAATATAAAAATTCAATGATGAAACTTAGTTAGAAACTTACCATATATAGAATGAGACAATCGAAATTGCTACAGAGCTGAAAAGAAAGAATCAATATCAACCTCTTTTTCATCCACTTGTTTTTCATCCATCTAGATTCTACCAAGGACTTAGTTATCCTAGCAACCCCTTGCATAGAAGCTTCATTCCAAACTTCAACATCAATTCAAAGAAATAAAAGAAATAATAATCACATAGTTGTTTTATGGATCTAAACCTTACCATCACAAAAGAACTCCAATAATAGATAAGCTACATGCCATATGAAAGTCAACCAACACAAAATGCTATATAAAAACCAATCTATCTAAAGTGAAACAATTAGTTTATAATAGCATATATAGACCTACTCCAATTGCTACTAACATTCTACACATTGATCTCCAAAAAAGCATTACAAATGCTACAAATAATAGGGCTAACTTCTTATATCCCCTTCCTAAAAAATGTACATCACCACTAACGTTAGCAAAATTCTGGTTCAGTCTTACAAAAAAAATAAAAAATAAAAAAGACCAATGATATAGAAAGAAATATAAAAAGAGCAAAATTATTAATAGTAAGTAAAGGTTGTTGAGGCATACTAAAATCAAAAGCCGTACATCATTTCCAATCTACAAAACTTCCTCCTTTACACAAGGTCACTAACATAATTCGCCCACTCCGTATGTACTCATTTATCTCATCTTGAGTGTAAGTGTCTTTCCTATTGAACTGAAAAAAAAGGGGCAAATAAAAAGTTTATATCAAATTCATCAATGATTAAATATCATGCCAATTCTTAATTAAGATCAACGTTGACAAATTTATGTATTCATGGTTAACTATCTCACCTCATCACAAAGTATTTTCTCATATTTAATTATCTCTTTCATATTCTTCAACACAAAGTACCCATATACCATATGACCAAATTGTTTCGGACCATTCACAATAGTCAAACTGATATTCTTTTTCAACTTTTTTTTGTTGTTTTTGTTTGCCAAATTCAAATCCCGCTGTACAACAATGAAGCATGATCAATATATATAACCATTATATCATATTATAAAAAGATAGTCATAAATAATTGCCTTACTTGTTGATGGTCTGTTTGACATTTCCATCAATATCATTACCCATCGAATCAATGTAAAAGATAGTCATATGCGCCAAATCAACCACAATTAGGATCGAATGGAAGTGTTAACAGAACATGCAAACACATATATCAATAACAAAGAAATAAGTTGGTTTATATCTATGTCACGAAATAAAGTTACATGTTAAAAATATAATAACCTTGAGTTGTATGGAATGAAAACAATTTGTTTATTATCACATCGCAATAAGCTGTCAGCTAGAAGTTGTGCTCTTGAAGAAAGTCTTCAAATTGTTTTCCAAGCTACCTGCAAAGGAAATAGTGGTACGATGGACAAACCTAAACTTGACCTCTAATGGTCCAATCTTGATTTCATCATATAAGTATCTACAAATTCAAATTAAACAAAAAAGTTGAATAATAATGTAGTAATTGTATCATTCTAGTCATATAAAGATATATAGAATTATAATAGCTTGCATATTTTCTCGCGTCATATACAAAGCAAGACAATTTTGTGTTAATGTCTTCACTGAAATTATGCAATTCATATCCTCCACTATTATATATTTAGTTACATAATTCCCAAATAATCCCTTTTCAAAATTAATAGGAATTGACATTGCACCCTTCACCACACGTTTCACCATTTTTGCAAACATTATAATTAATATCATCTAGATTCTTTACAGATTCTTGTTCTATGGTAGATTTACCAAGATCAGTTGATTCTATTTTAATGGTGGAAAGTTTATCACCACATTTAGATTCCTAAGTGTGCAATACCCACTTATTAACATGATAGTAAAAAATAATAAATAAATAAACTGGTATAATACTATTAATTTTTAACTAACCTCCTCAACATTAGTAATTGGAATTAACAAGATCCTCGAGCCAAAGTAAGCGATGCCCTAAGCCATCAATTATTGTAATAAGCTCTTCACCATCTTGATATGGGAGAAAATTATCCGGAGATTTTACCCATTTAATTGACACAAGAACATTTGGAGTTTTATACTTCAAAATTCTCCAATGGCAATAATAATGTTTTGAGAACCTACTACTAGTTTACAAGGTTGATTCTTCAAATATAATAACAAATATTTAGTCATTTGAAATGAATAACAGAATCTCAGAAAAAAAATAGAAAAGAAAAACAAAGTGATTAAAGTCATACTTGTTTGATTCTTTTCTTGGCCAAATTTTTACTCATGGCTTGTTCATCATGGCATTTCTTATTAGGCACATTAGCGACTGTTTTACTTTGTATGCTATTACTTAATGCAACTGACTTTGTGGGAGGCATCTGACTTTTAAATGTAGCAATCTATACATATTTCTCTTCTAATTGCTTTGTATATTTGCATCTTTCCCTTTCAAATTCAGCATCACCAACAGTAGTATTAAAGGAGGTTGTGTGACAAACTTTCTAGCAGCCTTTACACACCAAGGATGCTCATCTGTGCCTGCTGTTTGAATTAAAAAACCTTTGCCACTAGACATTTTAATGGCACTTGACTCTGATTATTGTCTTAAGTCATCCTACAATAAAATATAAGTTAATTGATTTATCATTAATCAACCAAAAGAATTCAAAACAAGTTCATCTCTAGAATTTATCAACTTACAATTTTTTTGACAATTTCTTGCACTTTTGGATGATATCCTCCAATTTTTCTGAATCCTACTTACTTCCATAACTCAGACTTATCTATAACCAAGTTAGGATCCCCACTTTCTCTCCTCTGATCAAGCTGAAAACAATTTATAGATGTTAAGTAAATAGAAATGAAATATTGACTTCAATAAATAAATTATTTGAGACAAAATATACCATTCTTTCCTCCAACCCAATGTATCATGCTCGACTAGTTGCATGGTTATACAAATTTTGCTCTCTTTTTTTTCTTTTGGTTGTTACTCAGCTTCTAAAGTAGTGCAATAACTTTAGTTACATAATTTTAGAGAGAATAGTGTGTTAAAAAGCATCTAAAATAGAAAGCAATAACATTACGTAGTAAATTGTAATAGACCTTGAAATCTGGTTATACGCGATTGGAAACAAAGATTTTCCAATGAGAATGTTGAATGCATTGGTACCGAGTTGCAGTTTGTAATAGTTCAGGTTGACCTTCAAATGGCAAAATCCAATCTTTTGTTACATTATACTTAAATGAACGCCAAGCCTTTCCAGCATTTTGTAACAAATTTCTTTTAAATCGATGGTCCACAACAAAATCTTTCTACAAACATAAAATAAGATTTAATTATGATAACAAATTGAAACATAAACTATTATTAGAAAAAAAGATCTAACAAAAACAAATAAGCAAATATACCGAAATGGTCTCCCATATCTTATCCTTCAAAACTGCTCGTACTTTTCGCCAATTAGTGTAAAAACAAGCACAGTGTTACGTGTAATAATGTCAAGAGTTGAGATCAAGTGATTAGCATGAGCATCTACAAGTTGCCCACTCGTACTGAATTCTACCACATGTTTGTTGTTTATAGGTCCATCTCTATTTCTTTGTTAATTTGTGCAAATTCCTCTAGTTGGGCGACTCTCAGATAGTTCTGGTTCATTATGATCATCTTCCATTTCAACAATCCTACAACATGAAAACAACCCATAAATTCTTAGACATGTTATTATATGAAAAGAACACATAAATTGTTAGACATGTTATTAGTAATAAAGGTATTACTCAATTAATTAAATAATAATGAAAAATAGAACATAAAATGCAACTAATGACACACTCATAATGAGATGACTTTTAATAACCACAGTAAAAGAATAAACCTTTATAAGCTAATTATCCTTAGTTGTTTTATTGTCGATCTAAACGCCTTCACGATTTTCACGTGTATAGTTCATTTCGTCATCTTTGAGATTGTCAAATGATTCAATGCTTGACAATTCTTTGGAGAATGAATGATGTTCAACCATATTACAATCTGCATCACTCCTTTGCATATTTTTATAATCTTTCTCTAAAGTGAATTGTCAACTGACCTTTTTTGATCAACTTGGTTTGGGATGTAAAAAACTTGTTTTACACAAATGGAAAAACAAAAGAATCTGACTTATGCCCAATACTCACTACAACAAATAACACATTTAGTAGCACTGCATTGTAGCATTTTTTTTATGATGCTACTAAAAGTTTATTTTTTTGTAACATTTAAGGAAAGAATGCTATGACATGTAACTTAAAAAGTAGCATTTTATTATTGATAGCTTTCCCATATACATTCATAGCAATTTATAGGAAGCTATAAAAGCATTTACATTGGTAGCATTTGCATAATGCAACTAAAGGATAATAAAACTATAGCACTTGATAAAAGCTATTGTTAATAAGAATATCCTTTGTAAATGCCCTCGTTTTGCTATGTAAAACGGGCGGGCAGACTAAAATTTAGAGCCCGCTCAAATTTTATGTTTTGGCTCCTAAAACTCTAACTCACATTTTATTACGTCTAGCTCCTAAAAATTCCATGTGAGAAAATAAAACAAAAAGAAAACAGTGTTTCTAGCACCTTCCAAATAACCTAGTCTCTTCCTCTCTCGGGTTGCTCTCTCTAAGGTAAGAACTTTCTCATTTTCTTCTTCTTCTTCTTCTCTCTCTCCCCCCTTGATTTTTGTTTCTTTCTTCTGCAGCTGCCATGGTCGAACTCCGGAGATCACGAGGTCCAAGATCTGCGACAGAATCTTGAAGTTGCTTTACTCTTTGTTGATTCCTTCTGCCTTGATTTAAGATTCGAAGGTCCTCTATTTGGTGATGAACGGTGGTTACCTGGTACTTGATCTCGCTATTTTTCATCTATTCAAAACCTAGGTTTTTTTTCTCACTACAAAAATTAAGTTATTTACGCCATACGATACATGTCCACCTCCGGTTGGTTGTGTTGATCAAACAAAGCTTAGATTTTTCTCAAAATCTACCTCGAATCTGTTGTGATTTCTTCTTCCATGTTCAGTCTGCCACCTCCGGTTGCCATTTCTGCAGAAGTTTATTTTTTTAATTTTTTTTTATATTTAGTTTGCTAAGATTAATCTTGTTTAGTGATTTGTTTAATTTTGATGTTATTTTGTAGGTATAGAAATGAGATGAGTCTCGGCTAGTAATATTCTTTGTTGTGTAGGTATAGTCAACCTCCTCCTCTGTTAAATATTCTCTCCTGATTTTCTTAGAAATCAAACACTTTTAATTCCGTTCTCATTTCATTTTAATTTTACTAAATATTGTTAGCTTAAATTACTCTATGTTTTGCACAGATTTTGAAACCCTAGATTTCGCCTCACTGTTGAATTTGAAAATTGAGGCCGTAATCTGAATCACAACTGTAGAGAGCTCCATAATTACTTTTCTAACTACAGTCACAACTTGTATCTCTCGAACAATGAAAATGCTAATTTTTTTCCTTTTAAATACTTTTCTGTGTGTATAGTTATGAGTGTGTACTTGATTTTGTTAAGTTATTCTTATTTCTGTTACTTTTTTGCCTAGAATCAAGGCTGATAGATCTTTCAAGGTTGAGAGCTTATGCAAGGTATACGATGTTGTTATCCGTTATCCTTGTTTTCTTTTGCGAATTTTTAACCTCGATAAAGTGATTTTCTTCTACCTTGGAAACAAAGCCATCTGGTGATAAGGAAAAGAGTCTGGTGATGGATTGAATTCTCCACCAAAAGCCTTGGTGTCTTCTCAGAAAGTCTTTAAGCTTGATTTGATCTTCTTTGATATCCATGACTTGAATTGCTCGTCATCTTCATCAAGGTTATCGTCTTCAAAGCATAACAAAATTTTCCTTTTGAGGCTCTTTGCTCTTAACTTTTGTATATATCTTGATTGTATAATTCTATATCTCTTGTTAGCTCCAGTCCATTTTCTTTTAAGTCTCTAGTTCAAGTTATCATTTTATGATTTTTGCTAAAATCTGTAGATATCTAAATTATATTTTAAACATCTCTTATCATGAGTAATGTCTTGTTGCTGATGTTTACACCATTAGGCAGTAGTAATTACTCTGATTTTATAAAATGTAGGGCAGAGGGTAATTGGAGAATCTGTAGTTTATGGATTAGTCCTTGATGTTCCTAGGCTTTGGGCCTCAGATTTTCTCACAGCAGCAAAGTAAGAATCCTCACTTCTTTCTTGTTTGCCATACTTTGTCAGTGCCTTAGTGAGTGTATGTGTGTGTTTTCTTTGTCACAACATGAAACTCAATTCGTATTTTTTTTAAGTGTGGGCAATTCTTGTTAATTATTATGCTTTATAACTGTTTGTTTGGTCTATCATAAATGGAATATATTGTTGTTTTCTTCTAAATAACGTAAGTTTATTGTTATTTTTTACCAATCAACAATATTTCTTGTCTCAATGGACTATTATTCTGGATGAAAATTGGTGTACAATCTGGATCTACCTAGAGGAGAAAGAAAAGATTCTAATCTAATGAGAGTAGATGTTAATCTAAATCTTAGAGAAATTTGAGTCAAATGCAGATCTTCTGAAACTAAACTTTGACAAGGATGGAGATTTTAGGTTGTTGCTTTTCTTCTGTTTAGTGTACAAGTTGTTTATTGCCTGTTTTATTGGTTTGTAGTTTTATTATTGAATAGTCATTTATTTTCCCATTAAATTGCAAGATTCTTAGATATGTAAGATGACATAGTTAGGTTGTTTATTAATTATTCTTTCCATTTCTAGATCTTTCACAATATGACTGTTTTTTTCCTTCCTATAACTTTATTTAATTCCTTGTATGCTAGCTGGTGATGGCATAATGGGTTGTGCCATCAATATTTAATTGAAAATGAGGAATCTGAAATCATCATTTGATCGATAGTAGTAGGAAAGTGGAAGGGTGGGGAAGGTTATCTAAGATTTTATCTGTTTTCTGTGTTTTTCATAACAAAAGCTAAAGGCCCTCCTCTGTTTCCTCTATTTCAATCAATGCTTTTATAAAATTTAGTCCTTAGTTTTGTACAAATTTGTCTATTGTTTCAAATTTCAATTTAAATAAACTAAGTCTTTGTATTACATGTCTTTTATGGGCGCATGGACTCAATATTTATCCCTGCACTTATATATTCTATATTCTATAGGAACATCTTGTTGATGGGAGCTTTGGAGATGGTTTTGTTGAGCATGAAGAGAGTATATGGATTGGAGGGGGTGAAATAGAAACTTTAAGGTGGATAGATGCATTAACTTGTATAAATTTCATTCTTTTTGAGATATATTTTTGTAATATCAAAAATATTTTAAGTCTTCATTTTGTTGATGATGTATTTTAATTTAAATACTAAATTATGTAAATTAAATTTAAAATAAAATAAAATTGAATTTTTAACAATTGTTTGTCCAATTGTATTATATTTAAAATGAATAAAATCTTAAAAATGTAAAGAATAAATTATGACTTTTATAATTTATTTACATCAGCATTAAAGCGGCCATAGATATACATGGGACCTGTGGTATATGGACTTTTATGTCAGCATATTGCAGCCACAAAAGATTATACAATAGCCACAATAAAGAAAAAATTAGCCGTAAATATTTTACGGCACCTATTATTTGAGGCGACTAAATAGCAGCCGTAAAGTAGACGCAAATAAGCATATGCGGCTGTATGGTAGCAGCTGTAAAAGATAATAATTTTTGTAGTGTCTCCAGATTGTTTCCTATGGTGGCGACAATGGTCAGCTCAACCAGAGGCTTACTGGCCATGTTGTATGAGAGCCATCACCAGTCAATGGCTCTCTCTCTCTCTCTCTCTCTCTCTCTCTCTCTCTCTCTCTCTCTCTCTCTCTCTCTCTCTTATCTTGGCTTAATTTTTGTTCTTCATCTGTTTGCTTTGTAGGAAAGTAGAATGAGAATAATCTCTGTCAGTTTAATCATCTACGCTGCAGGTAACTCCAAATATTTTCATTAAATTCATATCTTTTCCTTTTAATTTCAGTAATTTGTGCAATTTCTTTGATTTTGTTTCAATACGTTATATTAGGAATGTGATTTTGAATTTATTTGTGAGATTTATAAATTACGGGTTATTTTTTCCAATGTTATAATATCTTTAGCAGTCGTAACTTTAATGTGAATCATATTATGTTTCTTGACTAGATCTAGGCTGGGAAAATGTGGTTTATATATATTTTTTTGGTATTGAAAATCAACATGACTTAACTTTTTGTTCTAGCAATAGTTTCTCTGTTTTGTCTTTCTAGTGACTTGATAGTCATTTCTCTTATTGCTCTACTTTTTGTAACTCTGCAGTGGAATGGCCCGTTGCACGATTTTTCTTGTTAGGTTCATGGAACTTTGAATGAGAGTATATTAGTGTTGCTTTTGGCCTTGGTTTTGGTTTTGGCATATTAGGTAGGTATAGTAGACAAAGATTTCGACATGCAAAGATAGAAATGGTTTTGCTTACAATTTAAATTAAAGTGGGGCAATGTTGGATCTGTTTGATTGAACATTTTGTTAACTGCAAGTGAAAGAAGACAAATGTATTTTAGTGACTCTATTAATATTTTATAAGTTTTGTTGCTCTACAGTTAGCCCATATGCAACTTGTCTTAGTGAAGGAAGGTAAACATGAATCATATATATAATTAATTAATTAAGATCTATTAATCCTACCAAAATGGAGTTATAAAAACTTTAAATAACTGTGCTTAATTTGCTTTTACTCATCAATAAAAAATAATGGATCTTAATTATTAGTTTTCTGGGAATCTCATCATTAAACCATGAATACAAAAATGATCATCATGATATCCTAGGCTAACCATCCGGGTTTTCTGGGCATGCTTTTTCAGTTTTGTTTCCTGTGATTCTGGCTTACTATAAGGTTCTTCTTTGCGTAAATGTTTTAAAGAAAGAGTAATAATAATGGTGAGGGAGTAACCATTCTAAAGTACTTTGTGTTAGCCTTAAGGTTAAAGCTAATATTGGAGACACAATTGGTCTTATTGATTATTCTTGTTTTCTTTCTAATATATAATATTTATTTATTTTATTATACTCTTATCATAATGATGAATCATTCACCGTGGCTTCTTCTTCTCCGAATGAATCATATCTGCCTTTCCTTTATACTATTAATAAAGACATTATGTAAATGTCTTGTCAGGAGATTTTAGTTCATAATACAAAATCTGATTTGCTGCTTCAGGATATTTTTCTTTTTTTATTTTTTTTAACGTTTGTACTTATAGTAGATTATCAACAAAGTATAAGAGAGTTTGATTCATAGTTTCATCAGTTTTTTAACAAATAATTTAATAGATTTCTTGACAAACTTGATCACTTTCTCGTGACTCACTTGCAGAAGGTGGTTTCTCAGTTAAAGTTTCTTAAAATTCATTGGAAGAGCAGGGAATAGTCTACAAAAAAGCTGGTTGAAACTTTTGACTTGTTACTTTTTGAATCCTGCACCGCAAAATTTTGACTTTTTTCTTCTTTTTTAATACATTCTTGGTGGTCAGTTGGATTTTTAGATTCTCTTAGTTTAGCTTTTTTGTGGGCAATTTGTTTTGGAAAGTAAAGAATGGAACAAGTGTAGATTAATTAATTAACTACATGTAACTATGTATCGCGTAGGGAAAAAAATTTATAAAAAGACACAAGCTTGTTGGACATGGAGATTGAATAAATAAAGTAGAAAAGTGACTTAGGATATAAATTGCCAATAATTTATTTTAATACGAGCCTTACACACGTTACGAATATGATTAGCAAAGTGCCCTGTTTTGCTGGATAGTATTATAATCTTACTGAACAAATAGCTTAATCATTTCATCTCATTAGAGACTTGTCAATGAGTATATTATATTTTATAGTAGTATAGGCTTGTAAATTACGTTGGTGGCTAGAACCAGATACACTTAAGAAGTTGGTGGTCGGTATTTTAATTGCAGAGTTAATCTTTTGCAATTAAGCATATGAAACTGTGGTTTGATTCCAAATGTAGAATGACACTTGCAAATGCACTTTGATCTTTCTAGCTCATTTGCTTTACATGGTTTCATTCCAATCTCAATTGTTGGGTTAGCATTTTGATAGGTGTCTATTTATGTATTACTTTCATATCAATTTGTCCATGTTTCTTTGCTATATTCCTTGGTATTTTTATGTTTTTGTGTGGTTTTGATGTTTGTAGGAGTTTTGGAGCAACTTGCACAAAAATGGAGTAAAACCCTTCATTTTCACCTCTGCTAATTAGCCAATTTCTCGGAGTTGATTGTATCGATATACAATTTACCGGATAACATGCTATATACCATTGAAAAGCTCTCGAAGTCTATTTTCTTGAGAAATTTAAGGTTCACGAATTTATGTAGTGTACCAAAAGTTATGATAAAAATGGTATGAGAAGTGTATATTTGTAATTCCACATATCACTGTAGCATGTTATTAAATACGGGGCACTGTAGCAAGTTACTGTAGCAGAGTATATAAACATATTTTAGGGTTTTATTTTCATAACTTGAAGAGGGGGAAACGACTTGGAGGCTGCAGCTCTGGAATTCTCTCATCTTTTGGAGTTCTTGAAGGAGAAAGAAAGCTTGGAAAGAGGAAGAACTACAAATCTAAGGAGATTTGCAAAGGATTTGCTAAGTTTCTTCCTTTCCCTTTCATTTTCTGGAATGTTTTTGTATTGTATTGTATTGACTACGTTTTTTAACATGTGTAACTGAATCTGAATTGGTTGAGGGTGATTTCAAAGCCCTTGATATGGTTTTTGTGAGTTGATTGTGTAAGAAATTGTTATCCAATTCTCTAATTGAAGTTGTTTGTATTTTCCATATCTAATGCTTATGATTGCTTGCTGATTGTATTTGGAATGGCCAACTGAATATAATCTGGTTGTTGTCTATTGCTAGATTAGAAATCTTGATCCGTAATTGTCATGAATTTCCAATCATTAGTAGCAAAATTGTGATCAGAGATTGCAATTGGAAAATACAACCTAGGTTAAATAATCCGAACTTGTGTGATTATTGCTTAGATCAACCTATCTTTCTCATCGTAATGCTTCCATTGAATTAAACTTAGAGAGCTTGTTCTAGGTTGTTTAATGGATAGAGATTAAATAAAGAGCTTGTTTTATTTAACAACAAAGTAAGGAAAGATTGGGATAACAGAGCTTGTTGTTATCTACGGTTGATAACTTCAATGCTGTAATTGGATGACAATTCTATGATTAATTCACAAATCCATATCTTGTGGTAGAGAAGATCCCTTAACCAATTTTCTCATTGATTTTTCACTCAAATTAACTTTCTGTTTTGTTATTCTTCATTTGCATTCTTAGTTCATTTAGTTAATCATTCAACAAAACCCCCCTTATTTAGTTTATTGTTGCTGGAAAATAACAAATTCAATTAGAATCAATCCTCGTGGGAACGATATCTTACTTATCACTTTATTACTTGTGCGACTAGTATACTTGCTAGTTTCGAACGCATCAAGTTTTTGGCGCCGTTGCCGGGGATTGATTTTCTAATCGATTTGTTGTTTTGTTTTTATTGTTAATTCTTATTTTTGTTTGTTTTTCTTTTCTGATTGTTTGTGTTTAGGCGACATGGCAGTAAACTTCCAACAATTCAATAGCCGATTTGAGCCACAATTACATTGGAGTGTAAATGAGGTAAACACTCAGAACATTGAACAACAACTTTCTTCTCTTGTGAAAAACATGGCTGTAGGAGATATGCAGAAATCTTATGCATGTGGGGTATATTCTACCATGGAGCATCCAATCGACATGTATCCAACTTTACAAGAAGAATATATGGAACGAGCCAATGCCATGGGTGGATTTCCAGGACAACCAAGGCAATGGTATGATCCCTTCTCTAATACTTACAATGCTGGATGGGGAGATCACCCTAATTTTGATTACTGGAATCATCAACCAATCACCCCAAATGCCATACCAAATCAGCCACAAGGTTTTAATCAACCTAGAGTGCAGCAACCATTTCAAATGCAACCACCACCAATGCCACAACCAGCACCACAACCAGCTCCAGAAAAATCAGGTATGTCACTCCAGGATATTGTTAATGCACTTGCCACTAACACAATGCAATTCCAACAAGAAACTGGGGCAAGTATCCAAAACCTGGCAAATCAAATGGGATAATTGGCTACTAGCATGAGCAAATTCGAGGGCCAAGGCTCAGAAAAATTATCTTCTCAAACGGTGATCAATCCAAGAGAGAATGCTTGTGTGATAACTTTGCAAAATGGAGAGCAATTAGATGTCCTGCCAAAGAAATCACAAACTGATGAAGAAGATGACACCACTTCCACCATGAACAAGACATCATCCTCTAAGGTAAGTCTTAAAACTGCTATTCCTTCTTATGTTACTCCTCCACCTTTTCCTAGCAGATTGACAAAATTGAAGAAGGAGGAACAAGAACAAGAAATCCTGGAAACTTCTCACAAAATCGAGGTAAATATACACTTCTGGATGCTATCGAGCAAGTACTTTGTTATATAAAATGTCTCAAGGAGTTATGCACCAGCAAGAGAAAGTTAAAAGGAAATGAGAAAGTATATGTGGGGGAAAATGTTTCACAGCTGTTCTACAAAGAAAAATTCCTCCAAATGCATGATCCAGGTCGGTCACCATTCCATGGCCCAATTGGTAAAACAAAGTTTGAAAGATCTATGTTAAATTAGGAGTATCTATTAATGTCATGCCATATTCTATTTATGCTTCTTTAAATCTTGGACCTTTTGCGAAAACTGGTATTACCATTCAACTTGCTGATCATTTTAATGCATATCCAAAAGAGTTGTGGAAGATGTGCTTGTGCAGGTGAATCAATTGGTTTTCCCAGCAGACTTCTATGTCCTTAAAATAGAGCATGAGAAATCTCCTAATCCAACACCGATTCTTTTAGGGAGACCATTCTCGAAAACTACTAGAACAAAGATTGATGTTCATGATGGCACTCTCACCATAGAGTTTGATGGCAAGGTTATCCGTTTCAATATTTTTGAGGCAATGAGGTACCCTAGTGACTTACATTCTGTTTTTGCAGTTGACGTTATTGATTCTTTGCCACAACAATGTTTTGAGTTAACTCGCAAGAATGGATTGGATGTAGCTATTAGTGAGCACGTAGGGACAAAAAATTCTAAGGAATCAAGAATTTTTATACAAGTGTCCAAACAAATGGAGGAAGCTGTGGCAAGCTTAGATGAGATCATGGCTATAACCACAAACAGGTATGATGTTTTGTACATTGAATTACCTTTATCTAATGAGAAACTTCTTCCTTCTGTGATGAAAGGCAATACCTTGGAGCTTAAGCCACTTCCAGATCATTTGAAGCATGGATTCTTGGGTGAGAATGATACTTTGCCAATTATAATAGAAATGAGCCTTGCACCACTACAAGAAGAGAAACTCGTCCAAGTACTTAGAGATCACAAAATAGTTATTAAGTGGACGATTGCTAACATCCCAGGCCCAGCCATATGCATGCAACAATTCTTGTTGGAAAAATGATCCAAGCCCACTAGAGAAGCACAACAGAGATTGGATCCTCTCATGATGGAACCAACGTCGGGCTGAGGACGTTAAACCAAGCGCTTATTGGGAGGCAACCCAATATTTTTGCAAAATAAATAAAAAAAAGAAAAGAAAAATAAAATAAGGTAATAATGATCGATTTTTGTGTCTCGAGGAGATTCCTTTCGTAGGTCATCAAATTGATCAGGTTTTATCTCTCTTTGTCATCTGTCTTATTTGTTCTTATATTTTTTTATTTGTTTTTTACTTTTGTTTGCTATTGTGTTGTTATCTCTTTTATGTGTCTTTAATTTCGTTTCTGCTCTTTTCTTTTTCTTCCTTTTGTTTAATTTGATTATTCCATACTTCGAGTTCAGTTGTGCAACAGCTTGAGGAAACATTCAAACGGGAGCTGAAGCCATTGCCCGAAGGTTTGAATCGTGCATATCTGGGAGAAGAACAAACTCAATCGCATTATCGGTAATATCTCTCCTTTTCTCCTCTTCAATGGATGCTGATATCTTTTTATCGAACTTTCGTAAATATTTTCCTTCACTTCCTCAAAATGCTGTGTTTAAAATTTATAAAGTACGGATGACTAGACTTTGGGCATTGATGCTCCTAAATGTGCCTGCTGATATCCGATGGCTTATCGAAGCCAAGGTGAGATTGTCCGGTGAGCCGGACATTAATCTCGCAAAATACATGCCTGGTCTAGGAAGAGCTACTACGCCAAGAGGCGAAGAGCGAAAAGGTTACAAGTATGTTATAAATGTGCTAGATGGAATTGTAATCAGACTTGTCGTTCATTAGGTTTTGTGTCCAGAAATAGAGAAGATAAACTGTCATTTATTAAGAATGGCCTGAGTAATGAGTCGCTAGATAATGTTTTATTAACTCTTGAGTCACATTCTTGTGGACTTGTTCAGCGTGAATTGCTTAATCTATGGATACAATTTCGTGATGAATTCCAGTTTTATAGTCTAGGGAATCTGACTAAAAACGACCCTGTTTGCCAGTTTATAAGAAAACTGGATGGGAAGCAAATCCCGGACTCATAGAAGGCATTTCAGCCGTTACTGGACGTAAACCCAGAGGAAGATGTGAGCCACAATCACAACTACTTGTATATTTGAATGTGTGTTGTTGTTGTCGAATTTTATTTTTTTCTTTTTTCGTTTGATCTGATTATCAATGTTGTTTTTGTGTTGTTGTTGTTTGTTGATTTTGTTTGTTTTAATTGCAAGTTTTCTTTTTGACAAACCATATGACTACCCTATGGCATAAGTACACGTGGGAGACAAGTGTGGAGGTTTTGTCAACCTCCACCGAAAGTATATCTCTACTTTTCATGCTTCACGTGAGAGACAGGTGTGGCGGTTTTGTCAAACCCCGCCGAAAGTGTATGTCCATTTTCCATGCTTCACGTGAAAGACAAGTTTGTAGGTTTTGTCAAACCCCGCCGAAAGCATATCTCATTTTTTTCAAATCTTGAGGCGATAAATCTGCATCGAGCAACCCCCACCGAAATTATGTCCCCATGTGTCAAATTTGAGAGTTTTATGTGTGTATATATCCATTCTCTATATTTTCAAATGTCATTATCATAACCTGTCTTACACTTGAAAAACATATTACCTAACGTGCATCATTGTCTTACACAAGGTTAGAGCACTTGTAGAAATGGAGAAAACACCAATTCGGCGATTCCAAAATATATGCGTATTTTATGGATCGCAATTTGATAAAGATGGAGAATTTACAACAACAGCTCTTGATCTTGGTAGGACATTAGCTGTGAGGGGTATTCATTTGATTTATGGAGGAGGTAGTCTTGGGTTAATAGGGTGTGTGTCGACAGCTGTATCCTTGGGAGGAAGTAAAGTTCTCGGCATTATTCCTAAACCATTAGCTGTGCGAGATATCATAGGCAACACAATGGGGGAAGAGTTACAGGTCTCTAGCATGCATGAGCGTATTGCACATATGGTCATTAAATCTGATGTATTTATAGCTTTGCCCGGTGGTTATGGTACATTAGAGGAGATATTTCAAATCACCTCTTGGGCACAGCTAAACATCCATCGAAAACCCATTGGTTTGTTAAATGTCAATAATTTTTTGATGGTTTGTTGTCTTTTCTTGATCAAGCAGTAGAAAAAAACTTCATCTCACAGTCGGCGAGGCAAATCCTGTTTACAGCTTCAACTGCAGGGGAGTTAATTGACAAATTGCAAGCATTCGTCTATTCGCCTGATCCAACAATAGCTCGGATAGATTGGTTTGCGGAGGGCAATAAAAGGCGTAAACTGGATTTAGCGCTCCATCTGTAATCTTTATCTGCTGGTTTGCTTCACTTTTGTTTGCTTTCTTTTTATTGTATTTATTTGAGATTTTTCATGTTATTTCTTTTGAGTTTTTTCAGGTTATTTCTTTCGTTCCAGGTAATATTTTCTAATCTTAGATTTTAGAGTGGTGGCTTAAAAAGTTCAAGTCCTCTTGAAACGCATTGTGGATCTCTTCAATCCATAATGGCTGGATAAGGAGGCTAACTTCTAAACTTTTTAGACCCATTCTAACTGACTTGTTTGTGTTTGCTGACTTGTTGGACTTTGTTATTTTATGAGTAAGTTTAGTTTTACGTAATTTAGAGTTGTTATGTGTTTTCGTCTTTATCAGTTTCGATTTAAAAAAAAAAATTGTGGAAAAACCTGAGAATGACAGAATATGGGGTTTCTTTAACCCTTGAAACGCATTCTCTCGAAATAAATCTGTAGTTTGTTTATTTCATGTTATTTGAAGTGTCTTGTTTCTTGTTTTGTTCTTTCTAATAAAGGTATATAGGCTGGAAATCTTAAGTCTGCGGGCTACTGGTCCTAAGGATTGTTGAAATATACAATCTTGACTCAGGTGTAACAACGCCACGTACCTCTCTTCTTGCATTTTGTGGGTCGATGATAAGATAATGATTGAATTGAAAATAACTCTTGGAAAATGATAAATAATGCATGGATCTGTGTGCTTGAAATGTTTATTAGTTTTCGCTTTGTCTTTTATTCCTTGTACAACATTGAGCACTGAGCTATTATCACTGAGTTATTTGTTTACTTAGAGAAGGTTTATGTAATTTAAATGTTTCTTCAGATTTCAATGAATTCTAGAACTTGTTTGATGGTTACTCGAGGCGAAATCCTAGACTGTGCAACATTAGGGAAATGATTTAGGCCATCTTTGGACCGTTTGAGCCTTAATAGCCACCCTTGACTGAAATTGATCCCTTGTTACCCCTTTGAGCCTTTGCAAGCCTTTTTCCTTGTTAACTCACTAAAAGATTTCCTAACCTCAAATGAATTTGTTTCAAACAGTTTATCCCTTACCTATGAGCATGTAGATCATTCACAATTAAATTTTGAGCTATATTCTGGTTTTGGGAAGTTAGAGTAGGTTAGGATGTATCATGAGCAATGTAAGTGAGTTCTATTGTGTTTATAAAAAAAAGAAAAAGAAAAAAAAGCCAATCTGTACTTATCATCCACGTACTTACACATTGAGGACAATGTGTTGTTTAAGTGTAGGAGAGGGGAAGTGTAATAAAAAAAAAGACAAAAAAAGAGAACAAAAGAAGAAGAATAAGAGATCTATACCCTTAAGTTTTCTTAAAAAGAATGAAACAACAAAGTGTGGGGGTGTAATTTTCTTTTGTTTTCTGTGAAAAAAAAAGATTTAAGTGTTCTAAATAAGTTTGGGGGAGTAACCTGGTGAATTGAAATAAAGTTGTGTTATAGGATTGAGCTCTACATAGTCTTGAATGATTTATGTGTTTGTGGGTGATTTGAGTCAAATTATTATCCTTTATCATACCTTCACCCAAGCCAAACGTTACAATCTTAATAAAGCCTACTTGATCCTTAGTGTTGTGCTTGTCTACATTAGTGGAGAGTGACTTGAAAAGCAAGCCTATGGAGTTCATTTATACGCACATCTTCACTATTAAATATGATTCATTTTTATGTATAAACTCATCCGGGTTACAAATTATTAGGTGAGAATGGCTCTACACACACACTGGAGGAATTGAAGTAGAGCGAAACTAATCTTTGTAATGAGATTCTTGATCAAGTGCATTATTTTGAAGTTTTCCTTGGGTTATAATTAATTACAATCTTTGAGGCCTATTTGCAAGTTAAAACATGTGTGTTTTAATTTTTTCTTTGATTCTGTTTAGATTTAGTTTTGTTTTCATATCGTTGTAGTTGCTCGAGGACTAGCAAAGTCTAAGTGTGGAGGAATTTGATAGGTGTCTATTTATGTATTACTTTCATATCAATTTATCCATGTTTCTTTGCTACCTTGGTATTTTTATGTTTTTGTGTGGTTTTGATGTTTGTAGAAGTTTTGGAGCAACTTGCACAAAAATGGAGTAAAACCCTTCATTTTCACCTCTGCTAATCAGCCAAGTTCTCGGAGTTGATTGTATCGATATACAATTTACCGGATAACATGCTATATACCATTGAAAAGCTCTCGAAGTCTATTTTCTTGAGAAATTTACGGTTCACGAATTTATGTAGTGTACCAAAAGTTATGATAAAAATGGTATGAGAAATGTATATTTGTAATTCCACATATCACTGTAGCATGTTATTAAATACGGGGGCACTGTAGCAAGTTACTGTAGCAGAGTATATAAACATATTTGAGGATTTTATTTTCATAACTTGAAGAGGGGGAAACGACTTGAAGGCTGCAGCTCTGGAATTCTCTCATCTTTTGGAGTTCTTAAAGGAGAAAGAAAGTTTGGAAAGAGGAAGAACTACAAATCTAAGGAGATTTGCAAAGGATTTGCTAAATTTCTTCCTTTTCCTTTCATTTTCTGGAATGTTTTTGTATTGTATTGTATTGACTACGTTTTTTAACATGTATAACTGAATCTGAATTGGTTGAGGGTGATTTCAAAGCCCTTGATATGGTTTTTGTAAGTTGATTGTGCAAGAAGTTGTTATCCAATTCTCTAATTGAAGTAGCTTGTATTTTCCCATGTCTAATGCTTATGATTGCTTGCTGGATTGTATTTGGGTGGCCAACTGAATATAATCTGGATATTGTCTATTGCTAGACTAGAAATCTTGATCCGTAATTGTCTTGAATTTCTAATCATGAGTAGCAAAATTGTGATCAGAGATTGCAATTGGAAAATACAACCTAGGTTAAATAATCCGAACTTGTGTGATTATTGCTTAGATCAACCTATCTTTCTTATCGTAATGCTTTCATTGAATTAAACTTAGAGAGCTTGTTCTAGGTTGTTTAATGGATAGAGATTAAATAAAGAGCTTGTTTTATTTAACAACAAAGAAAGGAAAGATTGGGATAACAGAGCTTGTTGTTATCTACGGTTGATAATTTCAATGGTGTAATTGGATGACAATTCTATGATTAATTCGCAAATCCATATCTTGTGGTATAGAAGGATCCCTTAACCAGATTTCTCTCATTGATTTTTCACTCAAATTAACTTTCTGTTTTGTTATTCTTCATTTGCATTCTTAGTTCATTTAGTTAATCATTCAACAAAACCCCCTTTATTTAGTTTATTGTTGCTGAAAAATAACAAATTCAATTAGAATCAATCCTCGTGGGAACGATATCTTACTTATCACTTTATTACTTGTGCGACTAGTATACTTGCTAGTTTCGAACGCATCACATTTTTTTAAGTGTAATTGTTTTATGGATTTTTATTAGAAAAATCTTTATTTCCAACTCATCTCCAATGCAAGACCACTCACTTTCTCATTTCTTCAAGTAACTTGGATGTATCTTGATTAATAAGCATCCTATATGTACAGTTTCTTTTTTTTTTTTCTCTTGTATAAGTCGACTGAATTACACAATTAGCACATTGATAATTTCTTTATTATGTAGAAAATGAACATGAGTGTGGTGTTGGTATAATTTATTATGAATATGACAAAATAGCATGTTTTTACTAAAGTCAGTTTGTTTTTTGTGTGGATTTGTTGAGTTTATTTGTTATTTTTGTTTGTTCGATAACTTCCTTTTGATTGGTTCTTCTTTTAACAGCTTTATTGAGATATTATTCAAACTTATAATTTCATTATTGAATTTCAGTTTTCTGTATGTGTAAGATAGAGATAACTCAACGAGATTATTGAAAGTCATCTAGTAGATAACCATTAAATCCATAAAATCTAGTGAAAGCTACATTGGTCTGGTAAGAGTTAATGCTTTTTACATATTTGGTAAACATTATGAATGCTTTTCTATGTTTTGTTGTCATAATAATAAACTAATTGGTTTGATAAGAGTTAATTGGTCTACTTTTATGTGTTCTGTTTTCATAATACTATAGTAATGCTTTTACATGGTTTTATATGATCTTACCTTTCAATTTTATGCTTTGGACATACCAGGAAAGAATTTATAGGATCTATTGGTGTAATGATGATGAATAAGGATTGGGTACATCTGAATAGGTAATGAATAATAAAAAAATAGATTTATTATTTAAAAAAATATATTGACATGCTTTTAGCTTTTTGACTTGGTAGAGCAACAGATGAATGCATGTAAGCTGCATGGAATTTTGCAAAGATGGCTAAACAAAATGCAGGTAATCCAAAAAAGATTCTATGTCCTTGCAAAAGTTGCCGAAATTTAAGTCATCATGAAGTGGAAACGGTTTATGAGCATCTTCTTATTAAAGGAATGGATCCTACATACACTAATTGGTTTCATCATGGTGAAGAACAAGGTATAGATGCAAAACTTAAGGAAGTGAAAATGTTAGATGCTTTCAACTTTTTTGAGGCTGCATATATAAAAGATAATGACAACAATGAAATACCTTTAGAAGAAAGAAGAGATGAGGATTTTAATCAATTTTTAGAAGATGCAAAACCTCCTTTGTACCCAGGTTGCACAAAATACTCAAAAATGTCAGCGATTATAGCTTTATATAAACACAAAGTTACAAATAGATGGACTGACAAGAGTTTCACTGGACTTTTAGAGATTTTGGAAGACATGTTACCAAAGCATAATGTGCTTCTCAAGTCTGTGTATAAAGTGAGAAAATTTCTCACGGCATTTGGTTTGGGTTATGAGAAAATTCATGCTTGTGTGAATGATTGCTGCTTATTTAGAAAGGATAACAGTGAACTAGAAAATTGCCCAAAGTGTCATTCTTCTAGATGGAAGTTAGATGAAAGAACTAAGAAAATTAAGAAAGGTGTTCCAGCTAAAGTTTTGAGATATTTTCCTATAATACCAAGATTTAGAAGGATGTTTAATTCACCAAAAATGTCTGAAGATTTAAGATGGCACTTCACCCATAAAAGTGAAGATGGTAAGATGCGTCATCCGGTGGATTCCATATCATAGGATTTGATCAATGATAAATGGCATTCTTTTTCAATAGAACCACGAAATCTTAGACTTGGTCTTGCTGCTGATGGCTTCAACCCATTTTCCAGTTTGAGCTCCACATATAGTTGTTGGCCTGTAATGCTTGTTATATACAACCTGCCTCCTTGGTTATGCATGAAAAAAGAGAACATTATGCTGAGTTTACTGATTCCAAGACCTAAACAGCCTGGTAATGATATTGACATTTATTTGAAGCCTCTTTTAGAAGACCTTCAAGAGTTATAGAATGATGGTGTAAATGTTTTTTATGCATTCAGTAAGACAACTTTTACTTTAAGGGCAATTTTAATGTGTACAATAAATGATTTTCCAACCAATGGAAATCTTTCTGGATGTAGAACAAAAGGTAAACTAGCATGTCCAATATGTGAAGACAAAACACATGCTTTATGGTTGAAGTTTAGTAAAAAGTTTACATACATGGGTCATAGGCGATTTTTACCACCATCCCATCCATATCGAAAAAAGAAAGCTTAGTTTGATGGAAAAGAAGAAAAAGGAAGAAGTAATTTGGTCATGAATGGCTCTAACATTTTACTTGCTCTCAAAGATTTCAAAAATGATTGGGGTAAATGTAAAAAGAAGAAACGAAAGCAAGATTATGAAATTATGCAATTGTGGAAAAAGAAGTCAATCTTCTTTGATTTGCCATATTGGAAGGTATGTGACTTTGATTTAAAACCTGCTTATTTACAATTTTCCATTATTGATATCTATATGAACTTTGAATAATGTCTTGTACTAATTGTTTCAGGAATTACCATTACGTCATAATTTGGACGTTATGCATATAGAAAAAAATATATGTGAGAGTGTAATTGGCACATTATTGGATATCAGTGGGAAATCAAAAGATGGACTTAATGCTCGTAAAGATTTACAAGATATGGGAATTCGACACGATCTACATCCAGAAGTTCGTGGGACTAGAACATACCTCCCTGCAGCTCCACATACATTATCAAAGATTGAGAAACAAATATTTTGTAAGAGATTATTTGACTTAAAATTACCAGATGGGTATAGCTCAAATATTGGGAATTGTGTCTCAGTGGGAGAATGCAAGATTACAGGTCTTAAATCACATGATTGCCATGTCTTAATTCAACAATTATTACCTGTAGCATTAAGAGGGTTGTTACCAGCAAGGCCAAGATTGGCAATATTTCGAATGTGTGTGTTTTTCAATCAATTATGCAAGCGAATAATTGATAGAAAGAAAATTGTAACCCTTGAAGATGAAGTATTTGAAACCTTATGTATGCTTGAGAGATTTTTTCCTCCTTTCTTTGATATAATGATCCATTTATCGGTTCATTTAGAAAGAGAGGCAAGACTAGGTGGACCTATCCAATTTCGGTGAATGTATCCTTTTGAAAGGAAAATATACTATTTATTATTAAGTTTATTTATTTTCGAACTTTTATAATCCTTATTTCAACTTCATTTTTTTTTAAATAGATACATGAAGATTCTCAAAGTATTTGTGAGAAATCGAGCCAGACCTGAAGGTTGTATCGCAGAATGTTATTTGGCAGAAGAATGCAATATGTTTTGTTCTGAATTTCTCAGAAATGAAGAATTTGGGGGAAATTATCAACGAATTCGTAATCAAGATTACTCCATTGATCTAATTCTTGAAGGTCATCCAATTTCAAGTGGAACAATGGTAACTTTGAGTAATGATATGTTAGAAAGTGCGCATCATTACATCCTATTCAATACAGCAATAATAGAGCCATATTTAGAGTAAGTAGTTACATTTATTTAAATTTCAATTATTATACATTGTGCACTAATTTTATATGTATGTTTTCTTTTTCCAATTAGGATGCATTTGAAGGAGTTAAATCAATCAAACAAAAGTCTTGCAAAAAATCAAAACTTGCTTTGGAAAACACATGTAGAGCAATTCTCCACATGGCTTCGTACAAAGGTATATATTAATTTTATTTGTTATTATATTCAACCAATTAATATATGTCAAGATATGTCAAGTCACAAATATTAATTCTATTTTTTATATTGTATAGGTCCCATTCGATACATGTACAAATGATGAGGGAGATATATTAAAATGGCTAGCATATGGTCCTAGAAATGATGCTATGAGTTATAATGGTTATATTATAAATGGGCAGCGATTTCATACAAAAGAAGTTGAAAAATCAACACAAGATAGTGGTGTCTCTATTGAAGCAAAAACAATATGCAGAGCAAGTGCAAAAGATACCGCACAAGTTATTGATATGGTTACATATTATGGAGTTATAACGGATATAATTTTGATAGATTATCGTAAATTTCAGATTCCACTATTCAAATGTGATTGGGAAAATGTTGGTCATGGTGTAAAGGTTGAAGATGGTTTCACACTTGTTAATCTACACCAAAGTCAAAATCATTATGAAAGTGAACCTTTCATTCTAGCATCACAAGCAAAACAAGTGTTTTATTCTAGAGAGACTGATTCAAGTAATTGGTATGTTCTCTTGACGGCACCTCCTCGAGGCTACTATGAGTTGGATATGTACAATGAGAATGTCGATGCTACTTGCATGCCAAAATATTTATCTATGCAGGATATGAATATTAATGATATATGATAAGTGTCTATTTATATATCATTTTCATATCAATTCGTCCATGTTTCTTTGCTATATTCCTTGGTATTTTTATGTTTTTGTGTGGTTTTTGATGTTTATAGGAGTTTTGGAGGAACTTACACAAAATTGGAGTAAAACCCTTCATTTTCACCTCTGCTAGTCAACCAATTTCTTGGAGTTGATTGTATCGATATACAAATAACCGGATAACATGCTATATACCATTGAAAAGCTCTCGAAATCTATTTTCTGGAAAAATTTACGGTTCACGAATTTATGTAGTGTACCAAAAGTTGTGATAAAAATGGTATCAGAAGTGTATATTTGTAATTCCATATATCACTGTAGCATGTTATTAAATACGGGACACTGTGAGAAGTTACTGTAGCAGAGTATTTAAACAAATTTAGGGTTTATGCTCATAACTTTGAAGAGGGGAAAACGTGGGAGGAGGCTGCATTTCTGGATTTCTCTCATCCCTTGGATTTCTTGAAGGAGAAAGAAGGCTTGGAAAGAGGAAGAACTACAATCCTAAGGAGATTCATCTACAAAGGAGATTTTCAAAGGATTTGCTAAGTTTTTCTTTTCCTTTTCAATTCTGAATTTCTCTGTATTGTTATTTGTTAGTCTGATTGAATATGTGTTACTAAATCTGAATTGGTTGAGGGTGATTTCAAAGCCCTTGATATGGATTTTGTGAGTTGATTGTGTAAGAAATTGTTATCCAATTCTCTAATTGAAGTTGCTAGTATTTTCCCCTATCTAATGCTTATGATTGCTTACTGATTGTATTTGGAATGGCCAACTGAATATAATCAGTTGTAGTCTATTGCTAGATTAGAAATCTTGATCCGTAATTGTCATGAATTTCCAATCATTAGTAGCAAAATTGTGATCAGGATTGCAATTGGAAAATACAACCTAGGTTAAATAATCTGAACTTGTGTGATTATTGCTTAGATCAACCTATCTTTCTCATCGTAATGCTTCCATTGAATTAAACTCAGAGAGCGTGTTCTAGGTTGTGTATTGGATAGAGATTAAATAAAGAGCTTGTTTTATTTAACAACAAAGTAAGGAAAGATTGGGATAACAGAGCTTGTTGTTATATACGGTTGATAACTTCAATGCTGTAATTGGATTACAATTCTATGTTAATTCACAAATTCATATCTTGTGGCAGAGAATGAACTCTTAACCAAGTGTCTTCCATTGATTTTTCATTCAAATTTACTTTCTGTTTTGTTATTCT